>JZKD02S2356099.1:281364-294412 GCA_000966675.3 Picea glauca | reverse complement strand
CTCAAATTTCTAATACTATTTATATTTCTATGTTACCACAATACTTCTTTATTCACATTACTACTTTATTTACTTAGGATTAAAATTAATGTCTATGTTATATACTCCTTTATTCGAAATACTCGTGTATTTACTTGGAGAATTAAAATTAAATATATTATATATTATCTAATACTATTTATATTTCTATGTTCCCACAATACTCCTTTATTCACATTACTACTTTATTTACTTAGGATTAAAATCAATGTCTATGTTATATATATTATATGTACACCACATATTACTTTGCCATATTTGCAAGTTACGCACATATAAACATATGGGCATACAGATGGACATCGAGATCTCAACATTCCAGCTATTTTCCATCAAATTTGATTCATCATTTATTTATGTTCCATCAAATTTGACTCATCATTTATGTTGATCATTTATCTACTTTAGATTTCTAATACCATTTCTACGGTCACACAATGTTTTTTTATTTACATCACATTAAAAACAAGGTTGCATGGAAGTTTATATCTGTTGCTATGTGGGTATAATAAAATAATAGATGTAGCAGTTTTTTTTACGGTTTAATAATTTTGGCTAAATATAGAGAATTGTGTAACATGTAAAATCGTATTCTGAAATTTCGTGAACATGAAAAAATTTAGATATCAAAATATTAAACATTATAAATCAAGGAAATAAGATTCAAATATGACCTCAAAGTAGTCGATCAGTGATTGGTAATGGTAGCCAAGAGGACCAACGTATATCATATGCCCTCCTTGCTTCATCATGACAAATTGCCAATTTTGCATTTGCATTCTTGTTATTACCACTTAAAAACTTGAGTATCATAATCCATTTGAGTATAAAGATTCCAAATATGTAGCATTTTATTGTAGATTGAAAGGTAAACTTTGACTGTAATAATGATCGATAGATTCAAGAGAGTGTAGTTTTAAAACATACCTCGTCGAAAGCTTCAAAGATATCAATGTTGGATTGATGAATCGTACACACAATAGTTCGACCTATATCCATAGTGTTCCGGACAGTCCTCATAACAATAGCAACAACTCTTGCATACAGTCCTGATGTTGGCTCGTCCATGAAGATTATTGAAGGATTTGCAACCAATTCAATTGTTATTGTCAATCTCTTGCGTTGCTCCGTGAACATGTCGTTCACTCCAGGAAGGTCGACCAGAGCTTGTCAAAGGTTATTCAGTTCTACAAGATCCATAACTTCCTCCACAAACATATGTTTATGTTCAAATACAATACCCATGAGTTTATTTACACTCCATTTCAGCATAAACACAGTTGATATGATGTTAAAATAGAGATTTGACTATATTAGAGAAAAGGGGTTACCTTTCTTAATTCCTTATCGACCTCAGTAGGGAGACAAAGCCATGTATAGTATACGAGTGAATCATAAACAATAACGAAAGGAGAATGGATATCATTTTGTTCGCAATAACCAAAGATGCGAGAAAAGGTTTCTTGTTTCTTGGGATAATGAGAGATGGTGACGGATCCTTCAATATATCGACCAGTTTTCCTTCCTGCAAGAACATCCATTAGGGTTGTTTTTCCATACCCACTCACACCCATTAAAAAAGTGAGCACACTAGGCTGAAATGTCCCACTCACTCCATGCAATAACTCTAGTCTATTTTCTTCAACTCCTTGTTGCCTCATTTCCTACAATGTGTACAACAATAGAAATTACTGACAGGCTTTAAAATCAAATTATTAACACTCATTACAATAGAAAACAAAAAGGATTTGCAATATTTGTTTATAGTAATTAATTCAAAGGGATGGTAAGCTTAACATACTGATGGAATGTCTACATAATAAGTTTGAAAAAAGTAGTAAAACATAAAACTTAGAATTATGCTTACATTTCTGAAATCCTTGTAGACAAACCACTTTTATCACAACTAATTTTGTCCCACTCGATAACGTAGCAAGGATCGGAAATTCCACCTTTTATATCAAACATGATTTTGATAGTCTCAATAGATTTAACTGCAGCTTTAAAATGTACTTGGTGAGGTCTAATACCAATGACAACTTTAATCTCTACTTGGTTAGGCCTTATATCAGAAATTTCAATATGATGAGTTTTATAATGAGAAAGACACTTAAAATCTTGCGAATATGTTTTTGGCTCCGTACCAAAGATGAAGTAATACTCAAGAGAATTGATTATAGGACTCAGAGTAGAATTAGAGGTTGGATTCAGTTCCAATGAGTATTGTGTCTTTCCCGATAGTGGTGTTGCTAGCTCTAAGGTAGAGTAATTTTGCAGCTTAATCGTGGCATTCGAACATATTTGACCATCTATATAAACGTCAAATGATGTAGTTTGTGTTCTATTCACTAGCTCGATTTCTGCAAAATATAATATAGTAATGACTATGAAGCTAATGACTTGGTGTTTTCTAATGTTAATTCTAGGGAATTTACGTTGGCATCGGATACCAATGCGGTTTGCATCACAATACTTGAAGGAAGATTGGGAGTATTCTTTGTTGAAATGTTTTCTTTTGAATTTACAACTTTAGTTCCATCTCGAAACGATAAATCGACCTCACTATGGGATCCCCAGAAACGGTCGAATTCGTCTTGTGGGTACCTGCATAATAAGAAAAAGTATCAGATCTTCCGAACAATAGTCCATCAAGAATTGACCTTCACATAGCAAGCATCTCTTCCAAAAATTCTACTTCATTCGTTTATAATGCTTACATTTCCTTCGGCATAACATAGAAACTTAAAATGGATTACTTGACCAAAGATTGTCCACGAACATCCCATCTTAATCCTAAAATCAAAATTGTTCCTGGCTGAGCCCGTCGATACATGCCATCTCAAAGCATCCCAATTCGATAGCAGAAATGAAGGGATCATTAGTCTCGGAGGTTCTGATCAGAAATTGAACAACACACTACCAGAACTAACCATGATTCATTCATCATGTAACACATGATCGATATTGTCGATCATTTCATTTCTCACGGTCAACAAATCGAGTGTCTCAATATAGTATCAGATGATTTGGGCGTACCCACTGTAATTTCCAACTGCAAACCATAGTCTTAAGAGGTAGGGCATATCGAGTTCCACAGGCAATTGATAGAAACACTTGTTTAGAGGATCTGGGAAGAATTGCAGATTTTGTAGGTAAGATTGTAAGGTGTCATTGTGTGTGTCTATTGTCTGGCCAACTTCTATGAAATTGGCATCAATCACCCATGTTATATTATTTTTCGTGCAATTAGCTTTCCCTCCACAATCGATACTGAGAAATCCACCTAAGTCAAACCATAGCTTGTGGAATAAGGCATATACACAATTATAAACAATTGATGAGCATTGAGAAAAAAAAAGCGAGATTCCTAGCATGATTCAAAAATTTAAAAAATTGAGAAATTCTCCAAAAGAGTGTGGAAATGAATTGTTTAAAAGGATAGAATAATTGAACACCTGGTTGGGCAATAGCAGCAAGTAAATGAAACAATAAGGTGACAACCACCAAACTGACCCATTTTCCACAACCCATCCTTGGCATTTCAAGAATTTTTATAACTGAAACCATATTCTAACATCGAAGGAAGTACATCACAAGCAGGATACGAAAAAGTGCAGATTTGCAAGTTGGAAGCATTTGAAATCAAATCTAAAATCGGTTGTGCAGAATGGTCTGGCCAGACGGGGCATTTAGGTTTTTAAGATAAAAAAAAAATAAAGCTCTGCGACTTACTAGGGATACACTATTGATCCCAATGGTGGGTGTTCAAATACTAATAATGCATGAAATATCTCATCACATCATCTTCCTTGGTTTTTGGCTAAATTCCTTCCAACATTTAGAAGACCAATTGTTGTTTCCAAGGTTCGGACAACTGTGAGAAAAATATGTCCCGGAGGTCCTAGGGTTCTATGCTCACAACAACAGAGGATATCGATGTAAATTGCATGAAACATACATGCCTTAAAACAATGAATATGTATACTATCGATTTAAATTGCATGTTGTACCCATGTCCAGCATGGAGACCGCCACATTGCCACTCAAAAAATGGCCACGACATTGCCACTCAAACGATGGCCACGACAACTAGGCTGTCAAGAAATTAAAAATCAATGTAAAATCATACTATAACCCCATTGAAAAACAATCATTTATTGATTACAAGTAATGCTATACTTTATTTCCAGCATTACTTTCCAACATTACTCAGTTGGGGAAAAATTATGAAGCAAACCTATGGTTTAAACTAAGATTGAGGTGCAAAATTTGGGTGGAACTACAATAACAAGGTCATTTAAACCACCAATCAAACATCAAAAAAATGCTTTAAACTAATGACTATCGAAGATGTTTTTGTTAAAACTTTGGTTAAACTACTAATATTTAAATAAGTCAAAGGAAACTAATACTGAGTCAATGCATATCGATTGCTATATACCTATTCCTTCAGCCGGTATAATAATGTCTATGTTATATATATTATATGTATACCATATATTACTCTTCCATAATGAGAAGCTATCTAGTTTTTTGTGCGCTATTTTTTTTCTAATGCTCGTCTAAAAATTAGAGTGTGAGCTTGTATTATGCTTTAAGCCTCATGTCTAATAAATTTTACAATGGCCGACGCTTTAGTCAAACTATTTTGGTGATCAGATTTATTTTGTTATTAACTTTTGTTCTATTGTTTGGTGGTAATTGAAAAAGATTAAGTAGACACATAATTAATACAACACACTACACTATTAATGTGTATTCTATTAATATGAACATGTACAATTACAAAATATGGTTACAAGAAGTTACAGAGTTACCAACTCCTGTAATGGTAAACTAATTAGTTAACTAGTTACGTAAGGATGTAATTATTTTTCTTAACACTCCCCCTTAATCATTATCTGCTAAAAACTATTACTATCACTATCACCAGCTACCAATTCATTAGACTCCCCCTTAAACATAACTTGGTCCCACATTTTGAGATCAAAATATCATACTTTTCCCATGTTAATCGAAGATTCAATTTATTTGATTCAAGTGGACTTAATACAACATTCATCCCATGGCCAGTGACTCAAGATGCTCAAAACCAGGGACACACTATATGATCATGTTAGAAAAATAGTTGTGCTACCATAGACAATATGGAAATATTATCACCAACCATAGGCACAAAGGCCACCCCTCAGCACCTTAACCTTGACAAACAAAATAATTATGGAAGCAATCCAATAGCCAACCAAGGTAGCGCACCTTTCTCCAAGGCTAGCACACCAAGCAAGAATAACCAAAGACCAAGCAGAAATTCCAAACCATAACCAAGATAAAGTCCAAGCCAAAATCAAAATGCCAGTTGTTGCAGCTGCAATTGCAATTCCTATCCAAACTTGTGCACAACTAGTCTTATGTAGTTGTGAGTGAGAGACTGACAAATGAGCTCTAGTGCCCTCTATTTATACTACTATATCTCACTTGACTAGGCTGACTTCTCTTTTTAGAGGCTAATAACTAAATTTTAAATATTCTTTTGAACTGACTTGTCTCCTAGGGTTATTATCCAACGTTTTAAGGTTTATTTTTCTTCCTAGAATATTCTAGTCTAGTCAAAGGTTACACATGGAGGTTAATACCTCCCACATCTACCATAATATGAACACTCCCTTCTATCTAGGGAGGTATTAAATGAAATGGTCTTTAGCATAAATAGTCCATTCAACCGGTAGCATCATCATAGCCACACATGCTATCTCATGATCAAATCATGAGCACCATAATCACTATGAGTATCACCTGATAGCATCAAATGCATCATCTCTCGAAGCCATACTCCATTTGAGTAATTGGGCATGATGTTGAATAAGTCCCTCACTTCACACAGTGATATAAGAACCATTCTTGTAATCCAGACATATTTCCTAGAAGAATAATTGTTCCAACAGATGTTGGAAGACATGCCATGGGCTACAAGGACTATTCTTCTAATCTGGACACATGTCTTAGAAGAATGAGTTTCGTGGACCATTTTCCATAGAGAGAATGTCTATCCACTAGTAATATTTGAACCTAGACCATCCCCCATAGGAAATATGTTTGTCCATTGACATACTAACTATCCATCTAGCTGGTAATCATCTCCAACACTAGTGATAGTCTCCATGAAAATTAGAACAATTTCATCCAATAGAACACAACTGTGTCTATCCATAGTAGTACACAACTATTTCCTAGTGGTACACAACCACTTCTAGTAGAACATGTCTATGAACCAGTGACACAATCACTACCAGTGGATCACATCCACCATAGTAGCATACAACTATTGTCCAGAGACATACAGTCTCCACAAAAATCATATCATCTAATATCAACAATAACATGATACAAATTGAGTCATATGGGCCATTCTTCCACTCACATATGTGAGATATGGAAGATCATATTCCCTCAGAAAGTAAAACATCATCCATGGGATATCTGGACTATTCTTCCCAAGCATAGAAGAATAATTGTCCTTGATTTCCGAGCCTGGACCATTCACCTCACTAGGCCATTCCTCCAGCACTAATCATAGTGGAACCTGGAGAGAATGAGTCTTCCCTAGAGAATGTCCACCCCTGATTGTTGAACCTAAACCATTCACCTAACTGGGCCATTCATTCGGCACTAATCATAGTGAAACAAAGAGGGAATGAGTCTGCCCTAGGAAATCACTGTCCTGCACCAACTTCCAAAACAAACCATTCTTTTAAACTGATCACAACTCTAAATTTCGAAAGAATGACTGCCCGAAGAGGAAGACCATTCTACTTGACCACTACTCAGAGTGACTACCAAGAAGAATGACTATCCTAGACCATTCCCCCACATTGAACACACGGGGAATCGTTCTCTATGGTATATCATCAATCTATGGAACCATTTTCATTACAAAAATGATTGTCTGATCTGGACCATTTTCCAAATTGGAAAATGACTGTCCATCAGAAATCGCAAACCAAATTATAGATTGCAAAGGAACTTCCCAACCTAGACCATTTTCCAAACTACAAAATGACTGTCCATAAATCATTAATATATCAATGCTCCCTCCCAACTTGGTAGTAATCACTTCCTTTTTCAATGAGGAAGTCATCTCCATGAGCCCCAACTTGTCCCTTAAGTACGCAAACTTCTCATCTTGGACATAGGATTTACCAAAATATCTGATATCTTCTCATCTGTGGAGATATACTAGAGAACCAATTCTCCCTTCTGGAATTTATCTCAGAGAATATAATTCTTGATCTCAATGTGCTTCAACCTGCCATGGAACACCGGGTTCTCTGAAAGATTCACACAGCTCTGATCATTAGAATATATCGTTGTCGAGTTCAACACCTGATCAGACGGTCTAGAAACCAACTTACAGAGCCACACTGCTTTTGTACAAGCATCACAAGATGCAACATACTATGTTTCGGTAGCATGAAGTGCAACAGATTTCTATTTCCTTCTATCCCATGACATCATGGCAAAGTTCAAACTGAAACATATCCAAGTAGCACTTCTTTTGTCATCATGGGAGTTTGTTATGGATTTGCAATCCATCATCCCAGACTTGTGAGTAACCATTTTGATACACTTTCTCTTTCATAGGAAGTTTTCTCCATGCTTCTGATGTATATGAGATAATCTGCATCAAGTATCTTGCATCCATACAAGGTATTCTTCTATCTTCATACATGGGTCTCTTTCTGGTATACCTCAAAACCTTGTGATTTCTCTACATAAGCTTATTTCTCAATTTCTCTATTGGAAGAACAATATTTTACATCCAACTAATGTAAAATTCAATCCATGGATACTGCAAGAGATATAATAACCCAGATAGAGATATATATGGTTTACTGGAGCAGGTTGTCGTCATGGTAATCTACCTCCTTCTGGAAGAACCTCTAGTTTTGAATCTCGTCTTATATCTATCAATGCTTCCATTCATAAGTATTTTTCATGATTTCCTACATACAATGTTCGACATCACATCTTCCATTCCTTCTTCTTGAATAATTCTAGTGGGTTCAAACCATGCTGGTAGTCTTATGATTCTCTGTATAATAACTGGTTGTTCTGACTTTTCTTTCTTTCTTGGAATCTTCATGTTCTTCCTCGTGCTCCTCTTTATAATTTGGGTCCATGGAGTCTTATATAGATTCCATGCCCTTCCTTCCTGAAGATTCCAACTTCTTCCTTCCATCATAGGAAAATAGATGTAGATAGACAAGCAAGGATACTTAAGGCTTATTTTTGAAGAAAACTTCTTCTACAGTCAAACTGAACACGTGTTGCTTATCATGGTTGCTAATTCCAATGGGGAACATGGAAAGATACTTTATAATCTTCACAGATTATTCAATGGATCATAAAATTTATGATTAGGTCCCTCCTAATCCTGACTTTATGCTTGAATGCATGATTTTCTTTGGAATTATGAAATCAACTCTCTCCATCTAAGAGAGTCCATGCTTTCGTCTGCATCCTTTCTGCAAAATGTCACAAGTTTTATTCTAGTTTCTTGTTGATTTAGATTACTGAAATCTTTCTGGTCTGACTCCTTCTGGGTCTCTTCAAGTTTGATTCTAATTCGGGCCCATCTGGCAGTTGTTACTTATATAATATCTTCCACGGGAATTGTCACCAAAGATTTTCAATGTACTTCATATTTTTCATGTGTATTACTCTACTTGTAGTCACTGTGATAAAAATCCTTATCTTGTTATTGTTCCATAGGTATTGTTTCACTGACCATCTTATATTATAAGAAATATATATGCATGATATGTACAGGAACTATGTAAACATGGTTTGTACAAGAACTATGTTATAGAAGAATATTGTTACCTTGACTAGAAGAAGAAGTCTATTTTATCCTACTTGGATTTCTTTGAGGGTTCCCTTTCTTCAACAACTGTTTCTTTGTGTGTTTCCTTCCTTTACTTTAACTCGGGATAGTGGTTCCTGTAGTGACCCTATTTTTGACAGTTGAAGGATTGTATTTTTGACATATCCTTTTGTTGATTTGGTTTCTTCCTTAAGCCAAACTTCCTCTTATTCCTGAAATTATTAAACTTTGTTGTGAAGGCTTCATCATCATATTTATTTTGGAATTTCTTTTTTACGCTAATCGTTGATTCTTCTTGTGCACAAAAAGTCCAAAATTATTCAAATGTGGGACACTCCTTTCTTGTGTTCATGATTGCGGCAAACACATTCCATGTCTTGGGAAGGCCATTAAGTACTATATTTACTAGTTCCTTTTCTGAAATGATTTCTTCAATATCTTGTAGTCGATCTCTTAATTGAGAGAGTCTTACAAAGTATGATGTTATGTTGTCATCATCATTCATTTTCATGTCACGGAGCTCGTTCTTCAAACACATCACTTGTCCAATGTTTTTGATTGAGAATAGGTTAGTTAGGGAATCATACATCTTCTTAGATGAGTCAAGATGAGATATGTAGGGTATCAAGTGGTCTTTTACAGATTCCACTATGATTCTCATAGAGTGGATGTCATTTTCCTTGACTTCTCCATAACTGCAACATTTTGAGGCTCCTTCTCTTTTCCTCCTTCAAACTGTGGTTCCATGATCTTTCCTTTCACGATATCCAACACTTTATTCTTGGAAAGGATAATTTCAATCATTGTCTTCCATGCTCTGAAGTTAGAAGCCCATTCTAACTTGTTTTCTAACTTCATAGAGTAAGTCATGACTTCTTTGACTTGGTTAACCTTTGACTTTGACCAAAAACTCAAAATTGATGCCATGGCTTGCTGAGAGCACCAGGAGGTGCGCTAGGCTAGGGCACACTATGATAGTGTGGGCCAATAAACTGTTAGAAAAATAGGTGTTCTCATTTCACCATAAAAAATATAGCAATATTGTCACCCAACCATAGGCACAAAGGCCACCCCCGAACACCTTAACCTTGATAGACAAAATAATTACAGAAGCAATTCAATAACCAAACAAGGTAGTGCACCTTTCTCTAAGGCCAGCGCACCAAGTAACAATATCCAAAGACCAAGCAGAAAGTCCAAACCATAACTAAGAGAAAGTCCAATACAAAACCAAAATGCGAGTTGTTGCAACTGCAACTGCAGTTCCTCTCCAAACTTGTGAACAACTAGTCTTATGCAGTTGTGAGTGTGAGAGTGACAAATGAGCTATAACTCCCTCTATTTATACTAATCTATCTCACTTGACTGGGCCGACTTCTATTTCTGGAGGATAATAACTCAATAATAAATATTATTTTCAACAATAGAAGAGACAATACTTTTGTCTTGTGGATTCTTCTCTCTCGAAGCCTCGATATTCGATTTTCGCTCCATGGTGACTCTTCATCATTTATCAGCTCTGCTAGCCAGGCTGGAATTTGCATCTTCGAGTCAATTAACTTGCTTCTCCCTTTGCAACTTTCTTTATAAAGGCCAAAACAATTCTGAGGACCATGCTTTTCCCCATTGAATTTACCTTCGTCTTGGATTTCCATATTCTCATGTCATTTGTTAGAGTCACAAATTCCAACAAAATAACATCAACTTCATATTGAGGTCGTGAATCTCAATATAAATATAATCAATAATAATTCCAAAGACTTTATCAACTCTTTACATCAACATGCAAACCTTTGGCATGTTCATTTGCAACTTATTATTCAGGATTTTTTTTAATAACTTTGAATTTGTCTTAGTGACATACTCAATATCTGAAATCCCACATAAGAATTTTTCCCTTTTAAGAATGCCCAAAATAATTAATAATTTACTTTTAATCTATATCGAAACCAATGTCTCTATATTGTCATCACATTTACATAAGAGTCACATGGATTTTAAGAAATAAAAGAAAAAACCTATTTTCCATCTCACCAAATCACCATCGAATTCAATATCTTCACTCACTTTATTTCTGTATGGATGCCAAATAAAAATCTCAAGATCTCCTTTAAAATAAAACACTTTTTGTAAACTACCTCCCTTAAAATTAACATAAAATATTTCTCCACAGCTTCTATTAAAAGTAAATAAACATTTCTAACTTCTCCAACCTTTCTTCATCAGATTGCCAATTTCTTTAATGGCGAAGAGACAATGCCTCCACAAACTCCTCTTTTAATTAGGGTTTCTTCGCATCTTTCCAGGTCTTGAATGATCTGTGCTCCTTTGTGTTGAAATTTTGGTATGCTCGTTTAACCATAGACAATGTTACATCATTATCACCCAACTATAGGCATTCACATATGCCACCCCCAAGCACACTAACCTTTACTTACAATAATTTAAACAATGATACTCCAAAACCAACATATAAACCGTAGCTGCAACAAAAAATCAAGACGAGTAGAGGGCTCCTTCTCCAAGGGTAGTGCACAAGAGAGAGAGTCTCCATATCCACAAAACAATTACCATACACAATTGCAGCACCTGCAACTACACTACTCTCTCATACTCGCGCCATACTTAGAAAGAATATCACCAAGAGTATCACCAATACAATCATCAAGAATATCACTTTATAGCACTAGAGAGAAACCAAGACCAAGAGATGACCATACTCCCTTATTCCTCCCTGCAACTACAACCTTCCACAAGACTTGCACTCAAATTGGTGTACAAATGAGCTAAAACATCCTATATTTATATTAATCTATCCAGTGACTTTTCTGGCTGAGCTGACCTGACATTCTAGTAATTATATTTTATGTTTATATTTTTCTTGTGGAGCTAACTCATCTTTCTAGAAGATAATATTATAATATAATTTATTATGCTAGGTTGTCTTGTCTTGTCTTCTGGGGTTTTCAGGAATTTGTTTAATGGTTCACTTGCTTCTGAAATATTCTATTCTAAGTCATAGGTTACACGTGGAGGTTAATACCTCTTATAACTACAAAAACATCAACACTCGCTCTTAGCTAGGGAGTTATTAACTAAGATGTTATTCATGTAGTGGTCTCAAACAAATCCATCCATCTCACATGGCATGGGAAAGACTCACATGGTCTTGCAGACCAGTCTATAGGTAGAATCACCATAGCCACATGGGATATCATATGATCAAATAGATCATGGAACAAGTATCACCATCATAACTGCACATTATCCATCTAGCTGGAAAACACCTCCAACACTACTCGTTGGCCCTCTAGCTAGTAACCTTCAATGCCACTAATCGATACTATAATCAAGAATCATTACCAACACTACTGGTTGACATCTAGTTCATACAGAACTAGTAACTCGTCAGCTCACACAGAATCTAAATAAAACATTTAACACTCCCTCTTAACGAGGAAGGTATTCCTCTTGGCGCAATCATCATCACATCTTCTACGCTTATGCACACCTTCACCATTGTATTATTGAATTTTACGAATCTATACATCATAAGAAGTTATGTACTTTCACTGGAGTAGTGTGCCAGCCTACATTAGAGTACCAAATTGTGTTGGGGTATCATACCATCATGCGTTGGAGTACCAACCTATGTTGGGGTAGCATACCAACATGGATTGGGGTAGCATACTAGCCTGCGTTGGACTACCAACCCATGCTGGGGTAGGATATGAGCTTGCATTGGGGTCCCAACCTACATTGGAGTAGCTCCCACTACTAGGTATCTCATCACTTCCCTCTACCGAGGAGCACATCACTTCCTGTTGTCAAGGAACACATCACTCCCTCTCATGAGGGAAAATCCTTCTACACCACACCAAGCTTGTCTCTTAAGTACTCAAACTTCACTTTCAATAGAAAATTAGTCAACACATCTGCTACCTATTTGTCTATAGAAATATACTGTAGCAAGTGTCTCATCATAGTCTTCGCCCTCTTGTTGGGAGAATCCTCTAGACATAAATCAATCTTTGAACATATCTAGGCTATTTATCTGTAACATGATTGATCTTTATAGATCAAATTGGAAGTCACGACTAACTTCTCTTCTTGTCTTGGAACTAAGGA
>JZKD02S2356099.1:225368-252138 GCA_000966675.3 Picea glauca | reverse complement strand
CAATCTGGTCATCAAAATGAATCTAAAGCTGTCTACAGGAAAACAGAGTACTTTCCTACTTACTGGTACCAGGAGCTCCCCTTTGATTTAACTGTAATCTAACTGTTCTAAGTAATCAGGATAACTAACTGTCTAAAAAAGCAAAGTTCATGCCAATTCTGAGTTATGTTCAAATCAAAAACTGGAAGCCAAACAAACCACACTCATACTCTAAACCCTACAGGCATCAGTTATGCATTCAATACTCAACAACGTCAAAGATAACAGTACGCTGGAACGATTCAGTTGAGGAATAAATGAACACAACTTTGAACAAGTTAATTTTGAAACTTTAAACTATCGTGTAAGAAAACACTAACACACTGCAATGAACTAAAGCTATGATAAACTAAAGCTAAATATATGAACGTTAAGCTACCTCGTATGCAAGTTCTAAAACACTGAAATGAACTAAAGCTATGACAGCATAAAACTAAATCTATTGACAGAATAAAGCAGTGGCTTGCACCGGTTTGGCGGGCCCAACCAAACGGCACAAACGTTGTTAGTAATAACCAGAGTTGACTAGATCATTCTATGCAAACATTGTATAATCCATTAACTCAAAAGAGAATGCTTCCAATCATATATCAGTCGAATACCATAACGCAACAACAGTTTTTATTCAAAAACATAGGTTCACGACATAACATAGTCCAACACAATCCAACCCGGTCTTAGGAGTGATCTTGGGTTTTTATAAAAATCATACTGTTCATAACAGTCGAAAACAAAGATGCATAAAAACAAACGAATCCCCGATCCGAGAATAGTCTTGGAATCAAGTTTTAAAACATATTTCACATCTTCGTGACACGTAGTGTCACGAAGTGCGAACGATGAAGAATCCCGACCCAGTTCTATCATTATGCCTTCAAGCACCCTCTGGCGATGACTCCAGCTGTCATGCAAATCTCTCTATCTCCCATTTGAACCATAACGCACACCATAACGCACAGATCTCGAGCGGCTCCATTGGTACCTCCACGGGTATGAGTTGGTACCTGGTACCAGCATCCTGTTCCAAAAATAGAAGTGGTACCTAACCCAAGCGATATTAGTTCCAATACCAATTTAAAGCATTAAAGTGCATAAAAATAGCGTGAAATGCAAATATACCTTAGGTAACCCCATCGAATGGTCGGGAGATGTCAATTATGTCAAAACAAGGCCAAAAGGGTGGTACTGGTATATAAATGGAGGTCTGTGGCGTATAATGTGGGAAAAAACATGATCAAAATCAGGGACCAACAACGATCCTCAATGATTAGGATCTAATCGTCCAGATCTTTTCAGAGTTTCGTGAACTGGGAGTTCACGATGTAGCGATTCCAAATCTCTTGTCACTCTAATCCCTGAATTCTGATATGGGATTTCATGTATGAGATCAATTACCCTCGTTGATATGGATCTGACGATCACTATCCCTCCTAAGCTTAAGGGTGTTGAAATACAATCAGTCTTAATCGTGCATCGAGGTTTTGTATATCGAGATTTTGTGACTTGCGAAGATGAGGGGTCTTTCCCTCTGGTTTCCCGGATGCTGAAACGCTGAAACTTATTCATCCTAAACCAGCTCATCCATAGAGTGCATCAGGGTTTCGTATACCGAGATTTCATGACTTGAGAAGGTGAGGGGTCTTTCCCTCTGGTTTCCCGGGTACCGAAACGTCAACCGGCAGCCACGTGTCCTATGCCGATGGACGGTTCCGAGTACTTCTGGATTTTCAGGACATCATCGAGTCCAGTATTTTTCCTATGCAAGGGTTAAGATCGACGGTCAATAGAGCTCCGACAGGTCCTTGGATATATGGTCATGGTTCCCATCGCTACTTGCGAAGGCTGAAGGGGTCGAGGTATTAACACCTTCATTCCTTCCTCCAATCTAATGGTTGGGACAGACCTTAGATCCTCCGAAAGGATCTCATCCATTCATCTAGCAAAATAAAGGGTACTCTCTTTTGGTATTTGAAACTCGTTATCCTTCCTGATCTTCGTCAGCTATGGAGGACTTGAGAGCTTTGCGCTCTTTCTCCTGGACTTGACTCTTAGAAGAGTCTTTAGAAAAACTAAGCACTCCTTCATCAAGGGGTTATGGGCTTCTATTTGATCGTAGAGAGCCTGTGCATATCTGCACTACCTCTCATGAGCTTAACAAATTATGTCCTCCAAGGGACTCAGAATGACTAGGTGAGTAAACCATCATACATGCAACTATGCCTAAGGTCAACGAGCTCACAGTTCGTGGCTCTAGCTTAAGACACTACAAAACTCAAGATTTTATGAGAACAAGTCATGTCTGAACCATATAATTCCTTACTTTCCTAATTATACAATCACGCAGAAATAGAAGGGATACAGTGTATCCATTAAGCATTCATTCACATTCCTGAAGGCATACGAAGTATAACCAATTCATACACAGTTATGGATAAATTACACAGGGTAGGAAATCGCTTATCTATTACAGGTTGCTGCCAACCAACTAACTATGGGTGTTCGTACTTCCACCCGACCATAGGCCCAAAGGCATTCATTCTTAGCACTCTGGCCACCCCCGTGCCAAGCCATGATATCACCAGGGAATTCTCACACTTCTTGAGGGTTCTTCCTCCGTTTCCACTTTTGTTTGGGTCCTGTTCTCTATAAATCATATATTTGTCTCTCGGTTATGGCCTCGACAAGGTTTCTCAGATGCTCCTCAGCATCAAGCTCACGGCCTTCCATTCGTGACTTGCTGGAGAGCTCCGCGCATCTCCCTTGTGATCTTACACTCTTTTTCCTTTTTTTTGTCTGGTGTCTCCTCTCCCATGTGTATCCCTCTTACCCTAGAAGGGTTTTTCCAACCTATCATGTTCCTTCTGTCAGAAGGAAGCTCAGGTCTGTAGGTCATTGCAGTACTTCGGGATGACAGCCCATGTTTCCATTTATGGGGGTGGTTGATTGTTCAACCACCAGTCCTTTCTTTATCAATTGATATATTTCCTTGGGATCTGAAGGAGGTTGTCATCCTCATCAAGGGAAATTTGGGGTTATTTGTCATAATGAACCCTCTCTTATAGTTTTCAAATTCTTCCTCTAGTGATATCATGGCCAGTACTTTCAAGGCTTCACCCCCACAGGCAATCATTGGCAACTCAAACAATAATACATTTACATTGTCCTCATGCATTAGCATGGTAATTCCTATTTTATGATTAATGAAAAATTGGGGGAAACAGGGTGTTACATAAGGTGGCTTAACAAGAGGGTTAGGGTTTCTTTGTTGCAACAAAACTTTGACTGCAATTGCAACTATGACTGAAAAAATCCTCCCAATCTATGTTCCAACAGTTGGATTGTCCGAAGATAGTGTGGGCCCATAACATGTTAGAAAAATACATTTTCTCATTTCACCATAGACAATATATCAATATTGTCACCCAACCATAGGCACAAAGGCCACCCCCGAGCACATTAACCTTGACATACAAAATAATTACGAAAGAAATCCAATAGCCAACCAAGGTAGCACACCTTTCTCCATGGCTAGTGCACCAAGAAAGAATAACCAAAGACCAAGAAGAAAGTCCAAACTATAACAAAGAGAAAGTCCAATCCAAAACCAAAATGCCAGTTGCTGCAATTGCAACTGCAGTTTCTCTCCAAACTTCCGCACAACTAGTCTTATGGAATTGTGAGTGTGAGAATGGTGAATGAGCTATAGCACCCTCTATTTATATTAATCTATCTCACTTGACTCGGACAACTTCTCTTTATGGAGGCTAATAACTCAATATTAAATCTTTTGTTGAGCCGACTTGTTCCTAGGGTTATTATCCAATGTTTTAGAGTTTCTCTTGCTTCCCGAAATATTCTAGTCTTGTCAAAGGTTACACATGGAGGTTAATACTTCTCACAACTACCCTAATATCAACATATCACATACTCATCTATGTAGGCCTAACTCAATGAGGTCTTCCAAAACATGGGGAACCCTAGTGAATGAAAAAACCAAACTTTTACCAAAATTGAGTTGTATTTTGTTGCATTCAATCTCTGTGCTCTTATCCACTTTTTATTTATGTCTCTTCTTATATTCCTTCTTCAAGGATTTTTGAGTTCTCCTCCATTCTTCATAGCTTCTCATTCGATCATTTCTTTCTTGGGTTGAGGTTTTCTGCATGCAGATTTTACTACTTAATAATGATGAAATGTTGTCCATAAAATGGTTCAGCGTCAACGATACTAGCTCTTGAACAATAGAAGAGGCCATACTTTTTCCTCGCGACTTCTTCTTCGTCGAAGCCTCGATCTTCGATTTTCGCTCCATGGTGTCTCTTCATCATCTATCAGCTCTACTGGCCTGACTGGAATTTGCTTCTCCGATTCACTAAACTTGCTTCTCTCTTTGCAACTTTATTTATAAATTCCAAAATAAATCTCATCACCATGCTTTTTCCTCTTGAATTTACCTTCGTCTTGGATTTCGATATTCTCATGTCAGTGGTTAGAGTCACAAATTCTAACAAAATAACATCAACTTCATATTGAGGTCATGAATCTCATTATAAATATTATCAATAATAATTCCAAAGACTTTATCAAATCTTTACATCAACATGCAAACCTTTGACATGTTCACTCTCAACTTATCATTTAACTATTTTTTATAACTTTGAATCTATCTTAGTGACATACTCAATATCTAAAATCCCACATAAGAATTTTTCCATTTTAAGAATTCCCAAATTAAGTAATAATTTTCTTTTAATCTATATCCAAACCAATGTCTCTGTATTTTCATCACATTTAAATACAAGTCGCGTGGATTTTAAGAAATAAAAGAAAATACCTAATTTCCTTCACACCAAATCACCACCGAATTCAATATCTTCACTCGCTTTTAACTTTTCTTTCTTTATTTCTTTATGGATGCCAAATACAAATCTTACGACCTCCTTTAAAATAAAACACGTTTTATAAATTGCCTCCATTAAAATTAAAATAAAATATTTATCCACAACTTCTTTTAAAATTAAATAAAAATTTCTAACTACCTCAACCTATCTTCATCAGATTGTCAATTTATCTAATGGAGAATAGCCAATGCCTCCACAAACACCTCTTTTATTTAGGGTTTCTTCGCGGTTTTTCAGAGCTTGATTGATTTGTGCTCCTTTGTGTTGAATTTTTGGTATGCTCGTTTAACCATAGACAATATTACATCATTGTCACCCAACCATAGGAATTCACATATGCGACCCCCGATCACACTAACCTTTACTTAGAATAATTTCGGCAGGCCTAATCCAGAACCAACAGATAAATCCTAGCCGCATCAACAAGTCAAGACAAGTAGTGTGTTCCTTCTCCAAGGGTAGCACACAAGAGAGAGAGTCTCCATATCCACAAAACAAGTACCATACACAACTACAGTAGCTACAATTGTACTACTCTCTCAGAATTCTACCATACTTAGAAATAATATCACCAAGAGTATCACCAAGAGAATCATCAATCATATCACTTGATATCACTAGAGATAAAGCAAGACCAAGATATGACCATACACCCTTATTCCTCCCTGCAGCTATAGTTGTAGTTGCAATTGTATCCCTCCACAAGACCTATGCTCAAACTGGTGTACACATGAGCTAAAACGTCCTCTATTTATATTAATATGTCCAATGACTTTTCTGGTTGTTCTGACTTCAGTTTCTGGTAGTTATATATTTTATTTATCTTTTTCCTGTGGAGCCAACTTGTCTTTCTCGAAGATAAAATTCTAATATTATTTATTCTGCTAGGGAGAATTTTCTTCTTGGGTTTTCACACATATTTTTAATGGTTCACCTGCTTTCAGAATATTCTATTCTAAGTCATAGGTTACACGTGGATGTTAATACTTCTCGTGGCTACCAAAACATCAAAACTTTGGACTGTAGATCCGTGCCTCTAATCATATTTTACATCATGGCTCATACTTAGGCATTATAACATTGATACGAATCTTAATCAACATTACAACAATATAAAAACTACCACACCGATTTCCTCACGACTCTATTCTTTGCGACCCACAACGACTGTGTTCTCTCCCTTAGAGGTGACAATGATCAGAATGGAGGAAATTATTTTAAACAGATTTAACGTAACTCCTCAAATCTACATGAAACTTCTACAATTTCCTCTCTTTCTCCTCAGGCTCCCTCAAACTTGAATTGTGCAGGTTCTCCTTGAGATCTACTCAAACTTCCGTATCTATGCAGTCTTGGGCCCTCCATGATGGTGTGAGGTCTAGACCTGCTCTGATACCATGAAAAAGATTAAGTAGAGAAATAATTGATGCAACACACTACACTATTATGTGTATTCTATTAATATGAGCATGTACAGTTACACAATATGGTTACAAGAAGTTATAGAGTTACCAACTCCTATAACAATAAGCTAACTAATTAACTAGTTACGTAAGGATGTAATTATTTTTCTTAACAATAATGACTTCTTGACTTTGAACTTATAGTGGTTCAAGGAGAGGATAAATTTTATGTTAGGGTTATTATAAAAACTGTATTTTGTTATTTTCAAGTATAAGGACAACACAGGTCCTACTTCTTGTGAAGGACTGTATGAAGATTTAAATTGTCATTTTAACAATATTGCAAATAAGGTGAGGGGCATTGAATATTTGTAATAGATATATCAAACACTTCAATATTTCCATCCTTCGATATTTCTAATCTATAGTTTTCCGTGTATGCATAATGTTGAAACTTAGAATCAGTCTAATAATGCCTTGAGAATAGGTTGGATTCCATGTGTATTGGTTGGATACTTTCTAGGTCGATGTCGCTGATGTATTTCATGCTTCTACTAAATTGGAGTAGACAAATAGTTAATAGGGATTTGAGGACATAGTTTGTGTATTCGATGTTGTATTGATTCTTCGTTTACTTATTTTTTTGTTTGAAATTTTGCATAGATAAAGGGGGTTGAGTACCTATTATGAGTAGTCTGTATTGTATTCATTTTTAGTTTTTTTATTTTGTTGATGAAATTTTACAGGTTTACAATTGTTTTGTAATAATCTATGAATTCTTCTAGTGATTCCTTGGGATTTCAATGTAGCAATTCCCTCTTGTACCTTATATAATTCAAAACGATTATCACTAAAACTTTTGAATTTAAATATTTTTTAATCCAACAATCCCAACAATTAATACAAGTTTTGTAGCTAAACCACAACGTATGTGTTTGAAGGTGGATTGTGGGCGTTTTGGTGTAACTGGATTGGTCCAATCAAACAAATCAATTAAACAAGTGTTTTCATACAACAATGTTATCAAAGTGAAATCGATCCATACACAATGATTCAAATATAGGGGATTGTGGAAGAGATACAAATAAAGACAAATTCATAAACAAAGACAAATATCTCACACACCACTTGATTTCATTACTTAGATAGCCAATACATTTATAGCATTGCAAGACTCTTCTATATCCAGACATGGTGGATCTGACATTCTTATTATAGAAAATACAACTCACACCTTCTAGATCTATGACAACTCACACCAATAAATCATACTTTGAAACTCACACTGATTTATATATTAATCTAACACTCCCCCTTAATGGAGAAATGTATTATTTACAACCCTTAACTTGTTTCTAAAGAATTCAAGCTTGATATTTCCAATATGATTAGTAAATATATCAGCTACATCATCACTTGTATTACAGTAAATGAGATCAATTTCCTTGGACTTAATATTCTGTCTCACAATTTAGTGGTGTTGTATATCGATATGCTTCTTCCAAGTATGAAACACTGGATTATGTGCCAATTTGATAGCACATTGATTATCACATTTGATGCATGTTGGTCCTTTTTTCTTCTCTCTAACATCTTCAATAATTTTCCTGAACCAAACTGCTTCATAGGTTTCACTAGACAAAGCTTTGTATTCAACTTCTATTAAAGACAAAGAAACAATTGGTTGTTTCTTTCTTCTCCATGACAGGACCGCCAATCCCATTTTGAATGCATAGCCTGAGGTAGACCTTCTAGCGTCAGGATTTCCATCCCAATCTGAATCAAAATACCCTGCCAACTCAACATCATATTCATTAGTATACATAATACAAAAAATAATTGTTCTTTTCAAGTAGTGGAGGACTTTCTTTGCAACTTTCCAGTGACTTTCATAAGGCTTAGTCATGAATTGACTAAGGATGCTCACTGAATATGCTATATATGGTCTGGTAGTGGTGATATAATTCAACTTTCCCACTAGCTGACAATATAAGGTACCATTTACCTCTTTAGTTTCATCATCACCGGATAAATTAGAATTTTGTTCTATAGGTGTTGACACTATCCTACATTCACTCATATTTAACCTTTACTTTGTGTGATGAGTGTTTTATCACACTCCCTCCAAAATTCAAGTCATGAAGAGTAATGCAATTCACCAAGATCTTTCATCTCAAATTCCTGTGACAATTGACTTTTCATTTCATCAATTAACTTACATGCGCTTCCTGTTATGATAAGATAATCAACATATAAGGATATTAAAACAACATTTCCTTCATCATTTTTTTAACATACAGGTTAGGATCACTTTTTCTTTTCACAAAACCTTTTAGATAAAACAAGGAATCTATCTTTACATACCATGATCTAGGGGTCTGTTTCAAATAATATAAGTCTTTCTTTAACCTGCAAACAAGATGCTCTTGTACCTTTACAAATCCTTAAGGTTTAACCAAATAAACTTCTTCTTTCAAATCTCAATTCAGAAAAACAAATTTTACATCTAACTGATGCATTTTCCAATTATGTTTTGTTTCTAATGCAATCAATAATCTAATTGTATTCAACTTACTTACAGGTGCAAATGTATCTAAATAATCAATTTCCTTTTTTTGTGAATAACCTTTTTCCACTAATATTTCCTTATATTTATCAATACTACCATATTCTTTAAACTTCGATTTATACAACCATTTTCTTTCTATGGGGACTTTTTTTTCAAGTAGATCTAATAACTCACATGTTTGATACTTCATAACATAACCATATTCTTCATTCATTGCATTTCTCCATTATTCATGTTCTTTAGCTTGTTCATAGTTTACTGGTTCTAAAACATTCATTACATGGGACATCAATGCATAATATTTATACCTTAAATGTGGATAAGCTTGTTATGATGACTTCCTTGGTCCTTGACTGCTTCCATCTCTTCTCCGTCTTCGTGGTGATTCTTCTTCACTTCTTGGTGAGGCATGGATACTTAAAGTGTCCACAGAACTTCGAAAGAATGACTTCCTGACGAGGAAGGCTAGTCTACTTGACCACTACTCAGACTGACTACCAAGAAGAATGATTTTCCTAGACCATTTACCCACACTGGACACAAGGGGAATCACTATCTATGGTACATCAAAAATGTATCTGACCATTTTCATTACGAAAATGACTGCTCGATATGGACCATTTTCCAAATTGAAAATGACTGTCTGTCAGAAATATCGAACCACTTTCTAGACTAGAAAGGAAATGCCCAACCTAGACCATTTTCCGAACTGGAAAATGATTGTCCCTAAATCAATAAAATATCAATTCTCCCTCCCAACCTGGGAGCAATCACTTATGTTTTCAATGAGGAAGTCATCTCCACGAGCCCCAACTTGTCCCTTAAGTATGGAAACTTCTCCTCTTGGATAAAGGATTTGCCAAAATATCTTTTATCTTCTCACATGTGTAGATATACTGGACAACCTCTTCTACCTTATGGACTTTATCTCGGAGAATATAATGGTTGATATCAATGTGCTTTGACCTGTCATGGAACACCAGGTTCTTTGAAAGCTTCACATAACTCTGATCATTACAATGTATCATTGTCGAGTTCAACACCTGATCGGATGGTCTATAATCCAACTTATGGAGCCACATTGATTATGTACAAGAATCACAAGCTACAATATACTATGCTTTTGTAGTGGTGAGTGCAACAAATTTCTATTTCCTACTAGCCCATGACATCATGGAAAATCACAAAATCAAACATATCCAAGTAACACTTCTTTTTCCATCATGGGAGTTTGCTATGGCGTTGTAATCCATCATCCCGGACTTCTAAGTAACCATTTTTATACACTTTCTCTATTGTAGGAAGTGCTTTCCACACTTTTGTTGTATATGAGATACTCTGCATCAAGTTGCTTGAATCCATACAAGGTGTTGTTCCATGTGCATACATGGGTCTCTTTCTGGTATACCTCAAAACCTTGAGATTTCTCTACATAAGCTTCTCCATCAATTTCTCTATTGGGAAGAACAATATTTTACATCCAACTGATGTAAAATTCAATCCATGGATACTTCAAGAGATATAATAGCTCATATATAGATATATATGGTTTACTGGAATAGGTTGTCGTCATGGTCTTCTCCCTCCTTTTGGAAGAACCTCTAGTTCTGAATCTCGTCTTGTATCTATCAATGCTTCCATTCATAAGTCTTTTTCACAATTTCTTACATAAATTGTTCTACATCACAACCTCCATTCCTTATTCTTGACTACTTCTAGTGGGTTCTAACCATGGTGGTAGTCTTATGACTCTCGGTATAATAACTGGTTGTTCTGGATTTTCTTTCTTTCATGGAATCTTCATGTTCTTCCGCATGTTCCTCTTTAGATTTTGCCTCCATGGAGTCTTCTATAGATTCCCTTCCCTTCCTTCCTGAAGATTCAAACTTATTCCTTTCATCATAGGAACATATATGTAGATGGACAACCAAGGATACTTAAGGAATATTTTCGAAGAAGACTTCTTCTAAAGTCAAACTAAACATGTGTTTCTTATCATGGTTGCTACCTCCAATGGGGAACATGTAAAGATACTTTATAATATTGTCAGATTCTTAAATGTATCATATCATTTAGGATTAGGTCCCTCCTAATCCTGACTTCATGCCTGAATTCATGCTTCTCTTTGGAATTCTGCAATCAACTCCCTCCATCTAAGAGATTCCATGTTTCCGTATGCATCCTTTCTGCAAACTGTCACGAGTTTTATTCTAGTTTCCTCTTGATTACTTGCTTCTTTCTAGTATGAATCATTCTAGATCTCTTCAAGTTTGATTCTTATTGTGTCCCATATGGCAGTTGTTACTTATATAATAGTTTCCATAGGAATTGTCACCAAAGATTTTCAATCTACTTCATCTTTTGCATGTGTATTACTTGACTTGTAGTCGTCGTAATAACAATACTTATCTTGTTATTCTTCCATAGGTATTGTTTCACTGACCATCTTATCTTCTAAGAAATATATATGCATGATCTGTACAACAACTATGTAAACATGGTATGTACAAGAACTATGCTATAGAAGAATATTGTTACCTTGACTAGAAGAAGAAGTTTGTTTTATTCTGCTTGGCTTTCTTTGATGGTTCCCTTTCTTTGACAACTATTGCTTCGTGTGTTTCCTTCCTTTTATTTAACTCAGGATAGTGGTTCCTGTAGTGACCATATTTTCGACAGTTGAAGCATTGTATTTTTGACACATCCTTTTGTTGATTTGGTTTCTTCCTTAAGCCAAACTTCCTCTTATTCCTAAAATTGTTGAACTTTGTTGTGAAGGCTTGATCATCATATTTATTTTGGGATTTCTCTTTTGCACTAATCCTTGATTCTTCTTGTGCACACCAAGTCCAAAGTTATTCAAATGTGCGATAATCCTTTCTTGTGTTAATGCTTGTGGAAAATGCATCTCATGTCTTGGGAAGGCCATTGAGTACTATATTTACTAGTTCCTTTTCTGAAATGATTTCTTCAATAGCTTGTAGTTTATCTCTTAACTAAGAGATTATTACAAAGTATGATGTTATGTTGTCCTCATCATTCATTTTCATGTCATAGAGCTCATTATTCATACTCATCACTTGTCTTAGGTTTCTAACTAAGAATAGGTTAGTTAGGGAATCATAAATCTTCTTAGATGACTTAAGATGAGAGATGTAGGGTATCAAGGGGTCTTTTATAGAGTCCACTATGATGCTCATAGAATTTATGTAATTGTCCTTGAACTTCTCCATAACCGCAACATTTTGAGGCTCCTTCTCTTTTCCTGCTTGAAACTGTGGTTCCATGATCTTTCCTTCCATGGAGACTCTTCATCATCTATCAACTCTACTGGACTGACTGGAATTTGCTTCTTTGATTCACTGAACTTGCTTCTCTCTTTGCAATTTCTTTATAAATGACAAAACAAATCTCATCAACATGTTTTTTCCTCTTGAATTTACCTTCGTCTTGGATTTCCATATTCTCATGTGATTTCTTAGAGTCACAAATTCTAACAAAATAACTTCAAATTCATATTGAGGTCATGAATCTCAATATAAATATTATCAATAATAATTACGAAGACTCTATCAAATCCTTACATCAACATGAAAACCTTTGACAACTTCACTCTCAACTTATCATTTAAATTTTTCTTTTGTAACTTTGAATCTGTCTTAGTGACATACTCAATATCTCAAATCCCACATAATAATTTTTCCCTTTTAAGAATGTCCAAAATAAGTAATAATTTACCTTTAATCTATATCCAAACCAATGTCTTTGTATTTTCATCACATTTAAATACAAGTCACATGGATTTTAAGAAATAAAAGAAAAAACCTAGTTTCCTTCTCACCAAATCACCACTGAATTCAATATCTTCACTCTCTTTTAACTTTTCTCACTTTATTTCTTTATGGATTCCAAATACAAATCTTACGAACTCCTTTAAAATAAAACACTTTTTATAAATTATCTCCATTAAAATTAAAATAAAATATTTCTCCATGACTTCTTTTAAAAGTAAATAAACATTTCTAATTGCTCCAACCTATATTCATCACATTGTTGATTTCTCTAATGGTGAATAGCCAATGTCTTGACATAATCCTCTTTTAATTAGGGTTTCTTCACATCTTTGCAGGCCTTGACTGATCTACGCTCCTTTGTGTTGAATTTTTTTTATGCTCGTTTAACCATAGACAATGTTACGTAATTGTCACCCAACTATAGGCATTCACATATGCCACCCTCTAGCACACTAACCTTTACTTATAATAATTCCAGCAAGCCTACTCTAGAACAAACAAATAAACCCTAGCTACAACAAGAACTTAAGACAAGTAGAGCACTCCTTCTCCAGGGGTAGCACACAAGAGATAGAGTCTCCATATCCATAGAAAAAGTACCTTACACAACTACAGCAGTTGCAACTACACTACTCTCTCATAATTGCACCATACTTATAAAAAATATCACCAAGAGTATTACCAAGATAATCATCAAGAATATCACTTGATAGCACTAGAGAGGAACCAAGACAAAGAGATGACCATACACCCTTATTCCTCCCTACAACTATATTTGTAGCTACAACTGCAACCCTCCACAAGACTTGCACTCAAAATGGTGTACAAATGAGCTAAAATGTCCTATATTTATATTAATTTGTCCAGTGAATTTTCTGGTTGGGCCGAACTGACTTTCTAGTAATTATTTTTTTTTTTGTCTTTTTCCTGTGGAGCGGACTAGTCTTTCTGGAAGATAATATTCTAATATAATTTATTCTTCTAGGATGAATTGTCTTCTAGGGTTCTCACACATCGTTTAATGGTTCACTTGCTTCCAAACTATTGTATTCTAATTCATAGGTTACACGTGGAGGTTAATACCTCTCGCAGCTACCAAAACATCAACACTCCATCTTAGCTAGGGAGGTATTAACTAAGATGTTATTCATGTAGTGGTCTCAAACACATCCATCCATCTCATATGGCATAGGCAAGACTCACATGATCTTGCATACCAGTCTAAAGGAAACATCACCATATCCACATAGGATATCATATCATCAAATAGATCATGTAACAAGTATCACCATCATAGCCACACATTAGCCATCTAGATAGAAAACACCTCCAACACTACTAGTTGCCCCTCTCAATAGTAACCTCCAATTCTACTGAATGACACTCTAACTAGGAATCATTACCGACACTATAGGTTGGCATCTAGTTCATACATATCTAGTAACTTGTCAGCTCACATATAATCAGACTAAAAAATTTAACACTCCCTGTTAACAAGGAAGCTATTCCTCTTGGCATTATCATCATCATTTCTTTTGTGCTTCTGCATACCTCACCCATCGTCTTGTTTAATTTCACAAATCCATACATCATAATAAGTTATTTACTTTCATTGCAGTAGCGTACTATCCTGCATTGGAGTACCAACTTGCGTTGGGGTGACATACCATCCTACATTGGAGTACCAACCTGCGTTGGGGTAGCATACCAACCTGCGTTGGGGTAGCATACCAGCCTGCGTTGGAGTACCAACCTATGTTGGGGTAGAATACCAACCTGTGTTGGGGTACCAACCTACACTAGAGTAGATGCCACTACTGGGTATCTCATCACTTCCCTCTTCTGGGGAGAACTTCACTTCCCGCTATCGGGGAACACATCACTCCCTGACATGAGGGAAAATCCTTCTGGAACACAAAATTCACTTTCAACAGAGGCTTAGTCAACACATATGCTACATGTTCATCTGTAGCAATATATTGGAGCAAGTGTCTCATAATAGTATTCTCCCTCTTGCTAGGAAAATCCTCTGGACAAAAATTAGGATTTGTACATCTCTAGGCTATTTATCTGCAACATGCTTGATCTTTGTAGATCAACTTAAGCCACAACTCACTTCCCTTCTCATCTTGGAACCAAGGAATATATATATATATATATATATATATATATATATATATATATATATATATCCCAGTCCTTCCAACTAGATTCCTCCTTGGTCATTGTAGCAAAGTCTACTGAAGCAAGGGAATCTTCCCATAATATCTCATATCTCCTCGAAGCCTCTGAATAATCGATCTAGTATTCTCAACCCATGGTATCTATATGTCAATCATGGAAGATGCCTCTCTCTTCCATCGGAATATGAAAGTCTCTGAGTCTCCATTTCCCCTTTGAAGCTTGACCCCCTCTGCATTTGTTTAATTTTTAGATCTACCTTCTCCCTCTGTGTGTGATGATTCCCTTTGAAGTCTCTTCTGAATTGTCTTGGTGAGGCTTCTCCTCCCTACTAGATCATGAGGACTAGCTCCCTATGAACTCTATCTCCTTTTGAGATGGTACTCGATGGGGCTTCTTGCCTCACCACTGATGGAGCCATCTGCCTCGCATGATATGGATCGTCAATGTTGCATACTGCAAAGTTTTATGGGACCACACTAGTCTCTTCTTGGTTACTACAATGATTTTGGGTAGGACCTTCTATCTCCACTAATTCTCCTTGATCTGAGGAGTGATCAACTACACTAGATGTATTTGTTTGTTTATCCTTGAAGCCTTCTGCTCATTGCAATCAATCTCCATATGAGATACTCAATATCCCACAAAAGTACCCTTCTTTGTTTTCTTCTTCTTATTTTGTACATGGATGTATACGGCCATGTATAAAACTTCTTATTTGGATAGTCTGCTCTATGTGTCAAAACAGAGACCATCTAATATGTTTCCTCTTGCAACCATCACTATAGATCCCCTCAGATTTATCACATGTAACCTGCCTGAAATAAGGACAACAAAGGGGAAAACAATAGACAAGAATAATACTCTTATAATAAAAACAAGAACAAGAACAAAAATCACAATAGCTCCTTCTCAAAGTTATTACTTGTGACCTTCCTGGAACAAGAGCCAAAATAAAAATACAATAATAAAAAATAGGAACAACACTCTTCTAGTGTTGTTATCAATAATTCCTCCAAGGTGACCTCCATGGAATTTATAAAATAACTAGCCCGAGATAAGAGGATTAAGAGAAAAAAGTATAATAACATTTTCATAAGAACATATCTATGTCAACAAGAATAAAAGACAATCTCATGGTAATCATCATATTGTTATCAAGATGATCTTCCTAGAATAGAAACAAGAAGTATCTCTTAGAGGAGATGTTAGCTCATCTTGTGACCAAGTAAAATAAGTATTTACATCAACAGTGGTCAGATGCTGCCAAGTATTCATTGCATCTAGCAGTAATAGATCATTTCAAGGATTGTTTTCACAACTAGTAATGTAGGAATTGTTAAACTTGATATGTGCAAATTGGAAACTTATCAATTTAATCAATCAAACCTAGAACCTGAAGTCTTATCTTCAAGAACGAGTGTTGTGATTTTATTCTGAGTCTCCTTCACTGAAGATGAAAATTATTCTCTTCAATCTGTCCCATGTACTCAAGACAATATGCTTTCTTGATAGAACTCTGATTAGAGAATATAATGCAAATAAACTAAAAATCTCAACCTTAATCAATCTAATACTTTGACTAGAGTCAACTTATAACTTTAACTTTGAACAAAGGTTACTATGATAATCATAACTTCAATAGATTAAAATACAACTAGATGTTCAAAATTCCATAACAACTAGAGGCATATGAAAACAATCAAGCCTAGAGTGCATTGTTCCTCTAAATGTGTTGGATGTGAGATCCCTCTGGATCTACGATTGTAAGAGATCCCTTATCCCACAATTATACTCAAAATAGTGATACAATTTAAATATATATAAGTACATACCTCCGACAACATCGGTAGGAAGTGGCACCATCCGCCACTGGTGGAAAGCAATGATGAACCTTGAAACTTCAAAGGTTCTCCAACTTGTAATCTAAATTTAGCTGTAGATGCTTTAGGGTAAGGCGCACTAGGAAAACCAAATATTAGTACCAACACTTTGGAAGTTTTAAACCTATGAAGTAAACAAATGCATATAGATTCTTAAGCAAAACATAATTTAATCAATGGCTCATACACAGAGTACACAGAGATTTTATACTGGAAACCCTCAACTGGGAAAACCTTTCTTATATTCATTATATCAAATTTCACCATTCACCATACAATATATACAATGTTTTTAGGTATTCCGTAGATACCAAAACCCTAATCCATTAATCCGGGATTAATTTAGAAAACTGCTAAAAATAACAAATCCGTTAAAAATAGCAAAAAAGCGCCCCAAAACAAATTTTGGGGTGCTACCCTGAACCCTATCGGCCTTGGGCTAATACCCAGTGCCAAATGCTATGCGTAACTAGGGGGGGGGATACCTTCCCCCCCCTTGTGACCCCCCTAGGAAAGCGCTCGATGCACACAACACAAAGCACACTACTAGAGGGATCATCAGACGCAATTGTCGAATTTGATGCACCCACACACATGCAAAGAATATAACACATACCCAACATTCTCCCACTTTCTATTTTCTTTGCATCCAAGGGTACAGAGGATTATATAGTCAACAATCCAGGGCAACAATGCCCATTGTTACTCTACACCAAGAGAATGTTTTTGTGCCCACATAATTTGTCAATGAATCTGCAACATTCTTCAAAGTGTCAACCTTTTCCAGCAACACCTTCTTTTCCTCAACCATGTCTCTCACAAAGTGATACTGAACATCAATATGCTTTGTATTCGAATGATAAGCTGGGTTATTTGCCAAGAAGACTTCACTCTGACTTTCACAATCTAATTTCACTGCTTGTTGTTGTTAAATTTTTTAATTAAATAAAGTACCTAGGCAAGTGTTTCTCATCCCTAGGCACCTAAGGGGTGAGAAAGTGCCTAATGTGGGCCCTAGTCATTTAATTTGTGAGATGAAAATTAAAAGGTGACTTTATTAATTTAGTGAGGGTGAGTGAAGAGACACCAAATCTCAGCCACTCATCTAATCCAATCTCAATCGTTGGATTAAGAGACCCCTCACCTACCTCATGAGGCCGATTAGGGTAGGAGGGCACACCCTAGCTAGGGTTGTTGTTCATTTCATCTTTTGGAGAGAAAGAGAGAGCCAAAGATAGGTCAAGATTCATAAGAGGAAACATTCACAGATCTGGGTATGCATCCCAAGGAAACAAGCTAGCACGGGTTTCAAGGCAGAGTACAACATTGAATGTAGTCTATATGGTACATATTTCTAGAGGTCGTACAACCATTTATTATGCACAGAAATCGAGGAAGATAGTAGAAACATTTCTGAGAAGTTTGGCATGCATCCCAAGGCTTCCATATAGTCATTTATTGGCACAAAAATCGAGGCACCCGCTGTCATTAATTTCTGGGTGAAATTACGTATTGTCCGTATAGATTTTGGCACGATTTTCAAGGGTCGTACAACACAGTTTTCAAGAAGAAAGGGCACAATTTTTGAGGAGTTGTTCCTGCTGCATATTTGGTACAGTCTTAGAAAAAAATTGGCATAGAATCCAAGACAGTCCGTAAAACATTTATTGATGGGACAGTCGTACAGTTGTACGTATTTATGGCACAGAAATCGAGAAGCTTTCTCAGGACTGTTCAGAAGGATTTTTTTAGAAGAAATTCTGAGATAAGTTTTTGTAATTTCTAAAGATGAATATGTTGTAAAAGAAATTTCTCAAAATCTCATAAATAATAAAAATCCCTCTCTCACTGGTTTTCCCCTTGTGGGTTTTTCCAGGGTCGATGTTAGACCAAAAATATTTGTGTCTATAATTTTTTGAGTTTTATATGTTGCTGATATTTTATTTTTGCATTAAAAACGAAGTTCAGAATCCTCATGTTTCAGTTCTATAATTTATTTTCTTCTAATTTTTTATGTGATGATGTAAAACTGGCTTTGGGCATAAAACATTGGCTAAAAAATCAGCGAGACTGAAATTGGGTTGGGGTCTGATAATTTACATGGTATCAGAGCTGAGTTGAAAAGAAGCAGAGATTTCAGCAGTCAGAAAGTTGGGACAACAATCACTTCATAAGGTAGATTTTTGAATTTATTATTTTCGGCAAAAAAGGGCCAATGGCTACAGGTTTGAGAGTTGAGGACATACTTGATGGGGCAACAAATTTTAGTGCATGGAAGGAGAGGATGATCTTGCTTTTGCAAGAAAACGAGTTGTGGGACATTGTGGAGAATACCACTACTCATCTTGTTGTGGTACCTATTGACGCTACTCTTCTTCCAGCTTAAACTAAGAAGAGTATCAAGGCTAAGAGGTTTATTCTTGATGCCATAAAGGATCATTTGATTCCTCACTTGACGGGGAAGACACATGCCTATGAGATGTGGCAGTCTTTGACTAAATTGTACCAGAGTACAAATGAGAACCAGAAAATGGTTTTGAGGGAAAAACTAACTAGCATAAAAATGACCAAGGCTGAAAAATGTACTCACATACCTTAATAGATTGACACAGGTGAGGGATGATCTTTGAGTTGTGGGGGAAGCCATATTTGATAGTGATCTTGTGAGAAAAACATTGAATGGAGTTTCCAAACAATGGGTTGTTTTTGTGCAGGGCATTCTTTCTAGGGAGAAGCTTCCCATTTGGGAACGTCTTTAGGATGACTTTGTTCAGGAGGAAACCCAGAGAGGTTATGTACATGGCAGTTCATCTACAGGTCATGAGGAGGAGAATGTTTCTCTTGCTACCACTAGCAAGAAGAAGTTAAAAAGGGGTCCAAAGGGAGGAAACAAGCCCAAGGGTGAAGGGAAGAAATACATGAGAAAAGTCACGTGCTTTGCATGCCATAAGTTTTGGGACTATGCAGGTAAGTGTCCGAACAAGAAGAAGAAACAAACAACAACTTCAGCAGAGGTGGAAGAGTTTTCCACCAAGTTTGACAAGGAATTTTCCTTGATTGTGTGTCTATCTATGAGGACTACTCATACAAATACTTGGTATATTGACAGTGGTGCCTCTCGCCATATGAAAGGGGTTCATGAGCACTTAACAAAGCTCACAGAGATGGGAAATGTTGAGGTAGTGCTTGGAGATGACCGAGAGTTCAAGGTGGTTTGTAGCGGGACTGTATCATTTCAGAGGGAGTCTTTGCCTCCAATGACTTTGAAAGAGGTTCTATATGTTTTGGGCTTGAAGAAGAACTTAGTGTTAGTTTCTACTATTGAGGAGAAGGGCTATGGGGTCTTGTTCCATGATGGGCAGCTGCTTCGTTTCCTCAGGGGGTCTACCATCACTTTGGCCAAAGTGATTGGTACTAGACATGAGAGGTTGTACAATTTTTTGTTCCAGCCAGTGAGAGCATTGCATTGATTCATACTACTAGTAGCAGTGACCTATGTGAGCTATGGCATAGGAGGATGGCATATTTTCACCATGGGGATTTAAGAGTTCTAAGGGATATGGTGACAGGAGTTCTAGATTTCAGTTCAGAGAACCATGAGTTGTGCAAGGGATGTACTTTGGGAAAGTATACCAAGACTTCTTTTCTGAGCAGTGACAGTAGAGTAGCAAGGGTACTTGATATTATACATTTAGATGTATGTGGCCCAATGTCTTTGGCATCGTTGGATGGTTCCCTATACTATGTTGTATTCATTGATGACTTCTCTTAGAAGTCCTGGATTTTCTTCATGAAGACCAAAGGACAGGTCTTCAGCTGGTTCTAGGAGTTCAAAGCTCTTGTGGAGAACTAGACAAGGAAGAAAACAGAGTCCTGAGATCAGACAATGGGGGTGAGTATACCTCCAAGGAGTTCATGGACTTTTGTGCAGGAGAGGGCATCACGAGGGAGTTGATTGTTCCTTACAATCAATAGCAGAATGGAATTGTAGAGAGGAAGAACAGGGCCATTGTTGGGGCTACAATATCCATGCTACATGATCAGGGGCTGCCACTATTTCTATGGGATTAGGCATGCTACATTGCAGTTTATCTATAGAATAGGAGCCCCCACAAGGCTATGGGGAGAATGACTCATGAGGAGGACTTTTCTGGGAAGATGCATGAGGTGGGCACTTTCATATTTTTGGGTGTATCACATATTCATATGTCCCTTCTTAGAAGAGGACAAATATGGAGCCCACAATAGAGAGAGGGATCTTTGTTGGGTACAATGAGACTTCAAAGGCTTTCCGTATATATCTTCCTTCCCTAAGGAAGACTGTCTTGAGGAGGGATGTCAGATTTGAGGAGGACAAAGCCTTTAGGAAGTCTAGAGTGACAGAGAAGGGTGAGAAGTCTTCACCAAAGATTCAGGTGAGTCCACAATAGACTACAATGACACCGAGTTCTGAGCCACCAGTTTTGGGGACGACAGGTTCACAGGTGAGAGGGCCACAGGTTTCAGGTTCAAAGGCTACTGGTCTATAGGTTTTAGGATCAGGTACTTTAGAGTCTACTTGAGGATCATTGTCTTCAGGACATGGGATTGAGAAGGGAGAGTCCCCTCCACAGGACACTACTTCAGATAGGAGGAAGCCCAAGTGGCTTTAGGACACTTTGAGGGAGGCACATGGTTGAGTGGGGAATCCCAGACAGACAATGAGGGAGAGTAAACCTCCTGAGAGGTTTTGCAGCTACATTGTGATGGTGAGAAGTATTCGAAAGTTTGATCCTTCCACTTTTGATGAGGCCACTAGAATATAGGTATGGAGAGATGCCATGATGGAAGAGTACAATTCCATGATGAAGAACGATGTATGGGAAGTTGTTCCTAGACCTGAGGGGAAGTCAGTGGTGACTTCCAGGTGGCTCTATAAACTAAAGTATGCTGCAGATGGTAGCATTGAGAAGTAAAAATCTCACTTTGTGGCTCGGGGGTTTTCAAAGGTTGAGGGAGTTGACTATGATGAGACCTTTGCGTCAATTCTAGATACACTTCGATCAGGGTAGTGATCTCCATTGCAGTAGAGATGGGTTGGAAGATCCACCAGATGGATGTGAACACCGCATTTCTGAATGGTCTTATTGAGGAGGAGGTATATATTGAGTAGCCATTGGGATTTGAGGTGCATGGGAGAGAGTCTCATGCATGTATAGTGAATAAGGCATTGTATGGGCTAAAACAAGCTCCCAGAGCTAGGTATTCAAGGATATATGCCTATTTGCAACAGTTGGGTTTTGAGAAGAGTGAGGTAGATCCCAATGTATACATCATTGTGGTTGGAGAGGATCCTCTCATTATTCTTCTATATCTAAATGATCTTTTCATTACAGAGGCAGAGAGACTCATCAGCAGCTGCAAGGAGAGCCTTTCTTTAGTGTTCGAGATGACTTACATTGGACTGATGCATTACTTTTGGGGATTGGAGGTTTGGCAGGAGCCTGGACACATCTTCCTGGGATAGGGGAAGTATGTGTGTGACATTCTAAGAAGATTTCAGATGGGGGATAGCAGGCCCATGACCACTCCCATGATTAACAACTGGAAGAAGCTTCATGCTTCTGAGTCACAATTGGTGTTTTCCACTTTGTATCGTCAGTTGATCGGGTCATTGATGTATTTAGTCAATACCAGGAAAGATATTTGTTTTGCTGTCAACACTCTCAATTAGTTCATGGTGGAGCTGAGGAGAGTGCATTGGGTGGCAGCAAAACATGTGCTCAGGTATCTTTGTGGTACGGTAGATTATGGTCTGGACTATCAGAGAGGAGATGGAGTTCGTATGGTTGGCTATACAGACTCGGATTGGGAAGGATGTGTCAGTGACAGGAAAATCACTTCAGGGTGTTGTTTTGGATTGGGATCAATAATTGTGTCTTGGTTCAGTCAAAAAAAAAAGTCAGTGGCGTTGAGTTCTGCAGAGTATGAGTATATGGCAACTAGTCAGGCCAGTTGTGAGTCCCTATGGCTTCGCAAGATGCTGGTGGGATTTTTTGGTGTGCATTTGAGGCCTACCATGATTTACTCTAATAATCAGAGTTGCATTAAACTCTTGGAGAATCTAGTTTTTCATAACTGGTCTAAGCATATCAAGATTCGTTATCACTTCATCCGCGAATATGTTCAGAGAGGAGTTGTGGAGCTACAGTACATATCTACAGAGGAGCAGGTTGTAGACATACTCACCAAGGCATTGGGAAGAGGCAAGTTTTTATTTTTTAGGGACAAGCTTGGAGTGGTGAGTAATACTTTCCTCGGTAAGAGGGAGTGTTAAATTTTTTAATTAAATAAAGCACCTAGGCAAGTGTTTCTCATACCTAGGCGCTTAAGGGGTGAGAAAGTTCCTAATGTGGGCCCTAGTCATTTAATTTCTGAGATGAAAATTAAAAGGTGATTTTATGACTTTAGTAAGGGTGAGTGAACAGACACCAAATCACAGCCACTCATCTAATCCAATCTCAACTATTGGATTAAGAGACCCCTCACCTACCTCATGAGATCGACTAGGGTAGGAGGGTGCGCCCTATCTACGCTTATTGTTCATTTCATCTTTTGGAGAGAAAGACAGAGGTTGAGATTTGGAAGAGGTATCATTTGTAGAGTTGGGAATTCATCCCAAGGCAACAATCTAGCACGAGTTTCAAGGTAGAGTACATCATTGAATGCAGTCTGTATGGTACAAATTTCTAGAGGTTGTACAACCATTTATTATGCACAAAAATCAAGGAAGATAGAAGAAACATTTCTGAGAAGTTTGGCATGCATCCCAAGGATTCCATAGAGTGATTTATCGGCACATAAATCGAGGCACCTGCTGTCACTAATTTTTGGGTGAAATTTTGTACTTTCTGTACAGATTTTGGCACAATTTTCGAGGGTCGTACAACACAATTTTCGAGAAGAAAGGGAACAATTTTCGAGGAGTTGTCCTGTTTCATATTATGTACAGTCTTAGCAGAAATTTGGCACAGAAACCGAGACAGTAAGTACAACATTTATTTTTGGTATAGACTTACAGTTTTACAAATTTTTGGCATATAAATTGAGGAGCTTTCCCAGGACTGTTCAAAAGGATTTTTGTAGAAGAAAGTCTGAGACAAGTTTTTGTAATTTTTGAAGATGAATATTCTGTAAAATAAATTTCTCAGAAGCTCACAAATAATAAAAATCCCTCTCTCACTGGTTTTTGTCTTGTGGGTTTTTCCAGGGTTGATGTTAGACCAAAAATATCTGTGTCTACAATTTTTTGAGTTTTATATGCTACTGATATTTTATTTTTGCATTAAAAATGAAGTTCAAAATCCTCATGTTTCATTTCTGAAATTTATTTTCTGCTAAGTTTTTATGTGCTGATGTAAAACTGGGTTTGGGCATTAAACATTGGTTGAAAAATCAGCGAGACTGAAACTGGGTTGGGGTATGAAAATTTACAGTAGTACCAACCCAATACCTGAACATAATATTTGTAACCATACTGCTTCCTTTCTTGCATGAGTGGCTGCCATGTATTCAAGTTTTGTAGTTAAGAGTGCCACTACAACATGCATTTTTCTCATCTAACTGATTTCTCCTCCAAATAGGTTAAACACATACCCACTTGTAGATCTTATGCGATCCAGATCTCCATCCCAGTCTACATTAACAAACCCATGTATGTCCACCACTCTATCCAATCGTGGTGTTCCTTAGTAGCACAATCCATAACTGGTAGTGCCACGAAGATACCTGAAGACCCTATTTACTATTGTCCAATGCTCCTTCCCTAGTTTTGACATATACCTGCTCAAAAATCCCATTGCATGTGCAATGTCCAGTCTCGTACACACCATTACATATATCAAACTGCCAACTGCACTAGCATACAGAACATGGGACATGTCCTCTTCTTCTTCCCGTGTCTTGGGACATTGATCTAACGATAACTTTACACCTATAGAAATAGGAACCTTGACTGGTTTACTTCCATGCATATTAAACCTCTGCAATATCGTCTCAACATATTTTCTCTGATTCAACCAGAATTTCCTGTTTGCAGGATCTATTTTAATCTCCATTCCCAGAATGAAATTAGCAGCACCAAGATCCTTCATGTCAAATTTGGGGGATAGCCGTGATTTCACCTCCTTGATAACATCCATGTTATTTACTACTAAGAACATGTCATCAACATACAACACTACATAAATGAAGTGATTACCAACCTGCTTGGAATATACACAGTGATCATCCCTGCTTCTTACAAATCCCAATCCAAGGATGTATGTGTCAAATTTTTGGTACAACATCCTAGGTGATTGCTTCAGACCATATAGTGACTTCTTTAGCTTATAGACCAACTCTTTCTTTTCCTTCACTACAAATCCTTTTGGCTGGTTCATGTAGATTTTTTCTTCCATATCCCCATGTAGGAATGTTGTAATCACATCCATCTATTCCACTTCAAGATAAAAGGCAACATCAATAGATAAAAGAAATCTAATAGAAGTTAACTTAGAAACAGGAGAAAAAATCTCACCAACGTCAATTCCCTCTACGTGGGAATAACCTTTTGCTACTAACTGAGCTTTTTATTTCTCCACTTTACCTTGTGCATTAAAATTCCTCCTAAACAACCATTTGCTACCAACAAATTTTCTTCTAGATGGAAACTCAACTATATCCCATGCCTCATTCTTATCCAAGGAATCCATTTCTTCAACCATGGCCTTCTTCCAGAGTTTACTATCCTCTGAATTCACTTCTTGCCTAAAAGTTCTGGGATAATCATCAATAATAGATAAAGAAAAATTGGAACAGAAATCAGTTGGACTATACCTTTCTGGTTTCCTTTTATCTCTCACTAACCTCCTCAATACTGGGGCATGAGGTTATTCTTCTTCTTATTCTGCTTCCTCTTCTTCATATCATTCAGATTTTGCATCATCCAACTCAAGCTCTATTTTCTTAGGTTTGTCTTGCATTGGTAGGAATTTTTGTTTGGACACATCTTTTACCTCTCTGAAAACAACATCTCAACTGTAAATAGTCTTCTTGGTTTCTAGGTTCCAAAGATTATAACCTTTCACACCATCTTTATAACCAATAAAGATACACTTTTCAGCCTTTTTGTCCAGCTTACTCCTATTTTCCTTTGGAACATGTACATAAGCATCACAACCAAACACTCTAAGATGTTTAAGAGAGGATTTCTTTCCATACCATACCTCGTGTGGAGTTTTATCATCCAACGTTGATGAAGGTGATCGATTGACCAGGTAACATGTTGTACCCACTGCCTCTGCCTAGAATTCATGTCCTAACCCGGCACCGCTGAGCATGCTCCTTTCTTTTTCCATCAGTGTCTTGTTCATCCTTTCTACAACTCCATTTTGCTGAGGAGTGTACGGAGTAGTCTTCATCCTTGCTATACCACACTTCTTACATAATTCTTTGAATTCATTTCCATAGAATTCTCCACCATTATCTGTTCTCAATACCTTTATTTTCTTCTTTGTCTGATTTTCTACCAGATCCTTAAACTCTTTAAATTTATCAAATACCTCATATTTATTTCTAAGAAAATAAATCCACGTGTTCCTTGAAAAATCATCTATGAATGAAACATAATATACAGATTTACCTAGGGATGCAATAGGAACAGGTTCAAACACATCACTGTGTATCAATTCTAAGATCCCCTTTTTTCTTGTAGCACCAAATGGGAATCTTACTCAACTCTATTTACCATATATGAAATGACCATAGAAATCAAAATCCAGAGTGCAATTAGACATACCTTCAACCATACGTTTACTGTGTAGTGCTCGAAGGCCCTTTTCTCCAATATGCCCCAGTATTTTGTAATGTACCAATTGCTCTGATACCAATTTGTAGTGTACCCTTCACTACCCAGGTTCACCCAACCTCTCGGTTTACCATTCATTACATGGATTTAAAAACAAATGCATTTAACCAAAAT
>JZKD02S2356099.1:201844-215981 GCA_000966675.3 Picea glauca | reverse complement strand
ATTCTTTGCATATAACATGATCTATAACGGCGCTCGGCCTTGGGGACACTACATCTTTGATGCCACATCATGGTCTTCTTTTCTGGGACAATATTTTTCTTGTCTCCTTCATTTCTCTGTTCAGGGAAAACAAAAATGTTACACCCATTAGTATAAGTGATTCCCAACAACTTGTACAGAGTTCCACACCGAAATCCCCTCATCAACACCATTTCTCCTCGTACCATCTTGCAAGTGTTCTTTCCAAATATAGTATCCAGTCCTGTATCATCCGACTCGCTTACATATATTAGACTCCTAGCAAGTTTTGGAATGTGCAGAACCCCAGGGAGAGTTCTAATCCTTCCATATTTTAGAAACAACTTAACCCTTCCACATCCCATGATTTTGGATATCGAGTCATCTCCTAGGAATACATCACCACCATCATATTTTTCATATTCAGAGAACCACTCCCTGTGAGGAGTCATATGGTATGATGCACCTGAGTCTATCAACCATACATCATGATCTGCATGTGTACCTGTAGATGCCAGGTAAACATCACCTCCTTCTTCAGTGTAGGTTTTCTCCTCTATGGAAGAGGTACTATCAGATCCCTTTGGTTTTTAAACCTTCTTAGACTTGTAATCTTTCTTATAATGCCCTCTTTTACCACACTTTCAACATTTCCTCAAAGATTTCCCTAGAGACTTAGATCTACCTGTATATTTAGGTCTCCACCGTGAAGGCTTACCAGGATTCCTGTCTCGGGTACGACCTCTTACAAATAAAACATTTGTGCTATGACTATCCATGCTTTTCCATCTCATCCGTTCAGATAACAAGGATCGAACTACATCCTCATACTTCAATGTAGATTGAGTGGTACTACCAATTACTACAACCAGATTATCCCAAGAGTCTGGCAAAGAACATAACAAAGTAATACACTTATCTTCTTCTGCAATCGTAATATTAACAGAGACAAGTTGACTTACCAAAGTATTAAAGGCATTTAGATGTTCTGTCACAGAATCTCCATCTTCCATCCAAAGATGATACAGCTTCTTTCAAAGAAATAGCTTGTTTACCAGGGACTTTGATTGATACAAATTCCCCAACTTATCCCATAGTTCCTTCGCTGTATATTCTCCTGAGACATTCAACAACACTGAATCTATCAGGCAGAGTCGAATAGTACTCCTATCTCTTCTGTCCAACTTCTCCCAATCTTCCTTCGACATACCAGCAACTGTTGTACTAGTAGTTTGTGTACTAGGAGGTTGTGTATCAGTAGCCTGTGTGCTAGTAGACAATGTACCAGTAGGTTGTGTACCAAGATCCACAATGATCCATTGTTCTTTGTCTACAAGAAGGTCCTCCATCTTGAGCTTCCATAGCTCAAAGTTTTTACCGTTGAAATTCTCTATCTTGATTCTATAAGAGCTCGTCATTCCTCTTTCTACACTCTAATAACCACTGCAAAAGATCCCACTAAAAACAGGTTTATCACAAACCCAAGATCAACTTGAATTATCAATATCGAGCCAAACCCTCAGTAGCAAAGGCGTCCCTCCAAAGAACTTCAATAGTTGCACCTTCACTATTCGCTTAGACTTGCGCCATACTTAGAAATAATATCACCGAGAGTATCACCAAGAGAATCGTCAAGAATATGACTTGATAGCGCTAGAGAGAAATCAAGACCAAGAGATGACCATACACCCTTATTCCTCCCTGAAACTGTAGTTGTAGTTGTAACTGTATCCCTCCACAAGACCTGCGCTCAAACCAATGTACACATGAGCTAAAACATCCTCTATTTATATTAATATGTCAAGTGAATTTTCTGGCTGGGCTGACTTGATTTTCTGTTATTTATATTTTGTATTTATCTTTTTCATGTGGAGCCAACTTGTCTTTCTAGAAGATAATATTCTAATATTATTTATTCTACTTCGATGACTTTTCTTCTAGGGTTTTCACACATTGTTTTAATGGTTCACTTTCTTTCAGAATATTCTATTCTAAGTCATAGGTTACACGTGGATGTTAATACCTCCCGCAACTACCAAAACATCAAAACTTTGGACTGTAGATCCATGCCTCTGATCATATTTTAAATCATGGCTCGTACTTAGGCCTTACAACATTGATATGACTCCTAATCACCATTACAACAATATACAAACTATCACAACGATTTCCTCACGACTCTATCCTTTACGAACCACAACGACTGTGTAGAATTTTAATGACAAAAATCAACAAATGAAATTTATGTCAAACACTTAGCAAACTAGAGATATTTGTCTTGCATGAATTTCGTAAATGTCTTAAACCCACATTCTAAAATTACCATAAGCAGAAATACACATTGCTAATAAAAATAACAATGAAAATAAACATTGTGGACAACAACCCATAAAACTTAGAAATTTAGGCAAAAGCCAGAGAAAACCCCAATGTTGGGAAACCCAACAAGAGAGAGAGATATATATTATTTATCTTCAAGAAAGTATAGTACAACAACAAATACACATTTCTAGCTAAGGAAAATACCTCAGGCACAACAAAACAGTCCCAAAATTTATGCCTTGGAAAATGTGCCAAACTCCATATAGTTGTATGGCCTCCTCTTTTTTGTGCCTCAAAAAATGTGCCCAAATGTGTATTGTATGGCTTGCACAGTACAACCCAGAAACAGCAAGAAAAACCTATAAATCCACTTTGATATACGTGCCAAAAGGTGCCTAAAAAATTCATCCCTTCTTCCTAATGTACAAACTGTACGGATCTATACAATATGACCCTGCATAGAAAATGGAACAACACCCACATAAAAAAAAATCTTGGGATTTGTGCCCTCCTTCTCCTTGGGAAATGTTCCCTCCAAGCTGCTCACTTTCCTCTCTCAAGCTTACTCAGAAAATCTCTCTCACTCAACTCCTCTCATCTTCTCAATGTTTCTTGCACACTACCCAATGCATTATTTTATAAATCTGAAAATGACCTCTTCTCTCCAAAGTTTCTTTTCACCTTCCCCAACCCTAAATCCAGAGGCCAAGATTAGATATTGTCTATTTCAAGATCAAGGGTCATGATCCATTCTCTCCAAAATGAATCACTTAAAATATTAAAGTGATTTCACTTTATTACATAAGTGCTTTATGAAATAAAGTCACTTTAAAATTAGAAGGTACACTTTATTAAAAGGTTACTTTAATAAAATAATCACTTTCTAACAACTTTATAAAAACCTATTACAAAGTTAAGTGCCTGGTAGTATAAACATAAGGTATCATCCACATACAATACAAAAAATGAATAGTACCTCCCGAGCTAAAAATATAACACTCCCTCTTAGCAAGGGATGTACTCGTTGCCATCTCCATCATCTGGTCCCATCACACTGCGCTCTGTAGGAGCTCCCTCTGAACCTGGAGCCATCCTCAATACTTGCATAGAACTCGAACTACAAGATCTTCTCTTGTCAACCTCCCAGAACCCTGAGCTCACATCATATTGAGCATTGGTTCGATCAACCTCGCTGAGCCTTTTTCTAGTGCTCAGAAGAGACTCACTCTCTTCTCTCAAAATGAAAGACTGAAACCTTGGTGCCACCATAGTCTTATAAGCCTCCTCACAGTCCTCATCTGATGTTGAATCATAAACTGAAGGTTTTTTTCTCAACATATACAACCTGCCCACCCGGTTATCGATCAGCTGCAGCACTACCGGGTCCACTCCCTGCTTGTAGATAAACACATGTTCCCTCTTGAAGAATACACAATATCCTACATCCTCCAAGGATGAGACAGAGAGAAAGTTAACCCTCGACCCTAGAACAAAGAGAACTCCATCAAGCTCCAAGAGTCCCCCAAACTAGAGTTGGAATCTAACATTCCCAACTCCATGTACATCTCTGGCCATAGCACCTTCATTTACCACCCATCGGCTAGGACCAATCTCTGTAAAATCTAGGAATAGTCACCAGATTCCTTTCATGTGGCTAGAGGCTCCACTATCCACAATCCATCTGATATCACTTCCAAATACTTCATTGCCGACACTGGAAACAAGGGTCACCAAATAAAATTCCCTTTCTAACTTTGAATCAAAGTCCTCCATGTTTATTGTAGCAGTTGTCTCAGGCCCTTACGGTTCCTTCTTCTTCCTCTCAGGGAAATTAGAGGCAAGGTGCCCCAACTGGTTACAACAATAGCATCTGACTTTACTCAAGTCCCTTCTAGAACCTCCTTTATTCTTTCTCTTTGCCACAATAACAACATTCTCATCAAATCCATTTGTCTTTTGTTCACTACTTTGAGATCTTTCCTAGATCTCCACCTGAGTGAAATCATCCCACAGTCTGCTCCAATATGGTATATTCTCCCGTTCCACCACACACTTCATGAAGACTTCCCATTCTTTGGTGAATCCATTTAAGGCTATCCTCACCAACTCAGAATCTTTAATGACCTCTCCAACATGTGTCATCTCATCTTTTACTTGAGTCACCAGGGTAAGATAAGAAGAGACACTCTCCACCTTACCCATCTTGGTATCATGCAACTCAACCTTCAAGGCCATCTTCTGGTTCTCATTCTTCGCCTTGAACAAGTTATTAAGTGCATCCCACATCTCCTTGGCATAATTTTTCTCAGCCAAGTGTGGGATAAGGTGATCCTTCACCCCATCCAGAATAATCCTTTGAGCCTTGGCTTCCTTGACATCATGCAAGTCCAAAGCAACAAGATCTACTGCGAGATCTGCCATAACATAATTGACATAGTTGTAAATATTGTTCTCCTTGAGAATAGATGACAATTGGACCTTCCACTACAAATAGTTGGAAATGACATCCAACCGATCCTCAGGAAAAAAATCACACTCTTTTTCCCAAAAATCACACTACTCACTGTCACTCAGAGACAAAGCTCTGATACCATGTTGAATTTTAATGACAAAATTCAACAAATGAAATTTATGTCAAACACTTAGCAACCTAGAGATAATTTTCTTGCATGAACTTCATAAATTCCTTAAATCCACATTTTCAAATTACCATAAGAATAAATACACATTGCTAAGAAAAATAAAAATGGAAATAAACACAGTGGAAAGAAACCCATAAAACTCAAAAATTTAGGAAAAATCCAGGGAAAACCCCAATGTGAGGAAACCCAACAAGTGAGAGAGATATATATTATTTAGCTTCAGGAAAGTACAGTACAACAACAAATACACATTTCCAACAAAGGAAAATACCTCTCAACCACAAGAAAAGAGTCCTAATTTTTTTTCCTTGGAAAACATGTCAAAATCCATACAGTTGTATGACCTCCTCCTTTATGTTCCTTGAAAAACGTTCCCAACTATGTGTTGTATGCCCTGCACAGTATGGACCAAAAAAACCAAGAAAAATCCTGAAATCTACCTCAATTTTTGTGCCAAACGGTGCCTCAAAAACTGTGCCCTTCTTCTTGTTGTACAAACAATACGGATCCGTATAGTACAACCTTGCATAGAAAATGGAACAACACCCACAAAGAAAAATGTTTTGGGATTTGTGCCCTCCTCCTTGGGAAATGTGCTCTCCAAGTTGCTCACTTTCCTCTCTCAAGATTACTTAGAAAATATCTTTCACTCAAATCCTCTCATCTTCTCAATGTGTCTTGCACACTACCCAATGCATTTTTTTATAAATCTGAAAATGACATTTTCCCTCGAAAGTGTCTTTTCACCTTCCCCAACCCTAAATCCAAAGGCCAACATTAGATATTGCCTATTTCAAGATCAAGGGTCATGATCCTTTCCCTCCAAAATGAATCACTTAAAATATTAAAGTGATTTCACTTTATTGCATAAGTGCTTTATTAAATAAAGTCACTTTAATATTAGAAGGTACACTTTATCAAAAAGTCACTTTAATAAAATAACCACTTTATAACAACTTTATAAAAACCTATTACGAAGTTAAGTTTCTGGTAGTGTAAACATAAGATAACATTCACATGTAAGAGAAAACATGTGGAGTACCTCCCGAGCTAAAAATCTAACACTCCCTCTTAGCGAGGAATGTATTCATTTCCATCTCCATCATCTGGTCCCATCACACTGTGTTTATTTCCACTGTTATTTTGCTTAGCAATGTGTATTTCTGCTTATGGTAATTTCAGAATGTGGGTTTCAGGCATTTATGAAGTTCATGCAAGAAAACTATCTCTAGGTTGCTAAGTGTTTGACATAAATTTCATTTGTTGATTTTTGTCATTAAAATTATATATTTTGTTCTCTCCCTTACCATTGACAGTGACCAGAACAGTGGCAGTTCTTTTAAACAGATTCAACATAACGCCTCCTTAAAGTTACGTGAAACTTCTGCGATTGCATCTCTTTCTCTTCAGGCTCCCTCAAAATCAAATGGTGTAGGTTTGTAATATACCATATATAAAAAGTATGCAGAACATAAATAAAATTATAGAAATGGAATAATAAAAATAATATAACCAGAACAATCACCACAATAAGACTAAAATGATATAAGAATAACAACAAAAATAACACTTTGATTATGAGAGAAATGTTCACAGGCCTCTTTGAGGGGGAAACCTCCAATCGAGCATAGCTCTATTACAATAATATCCAAGATAGGGTTCTCATACCCTCGACTCCTATTTATACTAAATATGTCTATCCAAAGAACCATCTAGAGGAAGATCCTTCTAGAAGCGGAAACTTCTATTAGGTCTTCTTACATTCAACTTAATCTATTTTATTTCAAGGCCTTATTATTGTTGACCTTTATTACATCTGAATATATTGTTCTACCTATGTGAGGGTTAGGACCCTAACATGTCCTCCCCCTTAAAAACAACCTTGTCCTCAAGGCTTGAGATGTGGAAATTGCTACAAAATGGTAGTTGGTTCCCAAGTGGCATCTGCTGGAGTTGTTTCTTTCCATTGGACTAACACTTCCTTGATGGTTCGCTGATGTAGGCGGAGCTCACACTGGTCAAAAATTGCTTGTGGCTATAGCCAAATGGATCCTTCTTCGTCTAACTCGGGAAGATTTGTTTGAATTTGACACTTAGTTTCAATCACCTTCTTTAAGCATGAAACATGAAAAACAAGATGTAGCTTAGAATGAATGGAGAAAGCTAACTGATAGGCCACATGTCCCACATGCTTGGGAATGGTATAAACACAATAAAATTTGGGTGCTATCTTCTGACAATGCTCCACCTTGAGGGAATTTTGCTTGTAAGGTTGCAGTTGAAGAAACACCTAATCCCCTTCTGCAAATTGACGTTCAGAGTGACCTTGATCCTCTTGTTGCTTCATGTGATTCTGTGCCATGATCAAATTCTCTTTGAGGGTGCGGAGAATAGCCTTTCGAACTATGAGCGTTTGGTCAACTGGTTGGACCTTTGAGACACCAGGTAAGTATGAGATAACTAAACGTGGATTTTGTCCATAGACCACTTCAAAAGAAGTCATAGATGTAGTTGTATGGTATGAAGTGTTGTACCACCATTTAGCTAGGGGTGACCATTGAACCCATTGATTTTTCTTTTCCGAGGAAAAACACCTCAAATATGTTTCCAAGCACTTGTTGACAACTTTCGTTTGACCATCATTCTGGGGATGATAAGATGTGCTGAGATGCAATTGGGTGCCTTGTAGCTTGAACATTTATTGCCAAAAATTGCTGGTGAAAGTTGGGTCGCAATCAGAAACAATAGAATGTGGCATGCCATGAAGCTTCAAGACCTGATCCATGAAAACTTGAGCCATCATGGATGTTGTAAATTGGTGTTGAAGAGAACATAAATGAGCATACTTGGAAAGGCAATCAACAACCACCATGATGACTGATTTATTTCCCGATTTGGGTAAGCCTGTAATAAAATCCATAGAGATATCCCTCCAAATAGTACGTGGAATTGGAAGCGGTTGTAGTGTTCCTGGAGATTTGATTGTTTCTCCCTTGTTGCGTTGACACACATCACATTCGGCTAAAAAATTACGAATGTCTTGTTTCATACCATCCCAGAAAAAAGAACGTTTGACCTTGTCATAGGTTTTGGTAAACCCGAAGTTCCCAGCTATGGGTGTAGCATGAAGCTCAGAAAGTACCGTGGATTTAAGTTTTGATTTTTTACTTAACTACAAACGACCTTTGTATCGAAGCTCATGATGGAGCCAAGAGTACCCTGGGGAATCTAGAGCATTGGACTGCAATTGTTGGATCATATGCAAACTTTTGGGATCATGTAGCCATTCCTGCCGAACGGCTTGGAGCTAATCTAGTACAATGAAGGAAAGAGAAAAAAGGGATCCGTCATCTTCATATTTTCAGGAAAGTGCATCCGCAACCACATTGTCTTTGCCTTTCTTTTAAATGATCTCATAATCATATCCAAATATCTTAGTCACACATTTTTGTTTCTCCGGGGAGGAAATGCGTTGTTCTATAAAATACTTGAGGCTTTCATGGCCTATCTTAATTTGGAAGTGTTTCCCCAATAGATAAGGGCGTCGTAGATCAACGACATGCAGAATAACCAACATTTTCTTTTCATAGATTTATTTGCCAAGATTTCTTTTAGAGAGTTTATTGTTGGTACAGGCCAAAGGCTGACCCTCTTGCTTAAGGACAACACCAATTCCTTTCCCTGAAGCATCACATTCCAAGACAAAGGTGTTTGTGAAATCAGGAAGGTCTAGGACTGGAGTGGTGCATATGGTCATATTCAAGGTTTGAAAATCTTGAGAAACTGTTGGAGTCCAAGGGAAATAGTTCTTTATTAGGAGTGCAGTGAGAGGTGCTGCAATATTTCCATAATTCTTAACAAACTTGCGATAATAACCTGCTAAGCCTAAAAATCCACACAAGCTTTTGAGAGTCTTTGGGTGAGGCCAATCTTGCATAGCTTCAATATTTTTAGGATCCACACGGAAGCCGTCCTTTCCAAGCAGTTGACCCAAGTACTCGACTTCTGAGGCACCAAAAGCACATTTAGACTGTTTCAGGAAAAGTTGGTGCTGAGAGAGTAGATGGAGAAGTCGATCCACATGAGAAAGATGGTTTGTCCAGGTTTTTCTATAGATGAGGATATCATAAAAAAAAACTAAGAAAAAATGACAGAGAAAATGACGGAAGACATGATTCATGAGGCTTTGGAAGGTGGAGGGGGCATTACACAAGCCAAAGGGCATGACGAAAAAATCATAGTGTCCCTCATGAGTTCTAAAGACAGTCTTGGGAATGTCTTCCTCTTTCATACGTATCTGGTGGTAGCCAGAACGAAGATCAAGTTTAGTAAAGAACTGGGCGCCACTCAATTCATCCAAGATGTCATCAATGACATGAATGGGAAATTTTTCTTTAATGGTAAGTTTATTGAGGGAATGGAAGTCAGGACACATTCGCCAAGAACCTTCTTTTTTCAGGACCATGACCACAGGAGAAGAGTAGGGGCTCATACTAGGGAGGATAACGCCTTCGTTAAGGAGTTCTTGGACCATTTTCTCAATTTCATTTTTTTGGGAAAAGGGGTGACAATATGGATGGATATTGGGAGGAAGGCTTCCTGGTACAAGGGGAATGGAATGATCATCAACACCATGGGAAGGAGGGAGTCCCTGGGGAGTGGAAAATACCACTTGATGTTTAGAAATGATGGATTGGAGTTCTTGTGGAACCAAGGGTGTCTTTGTTGCTTGTATGGCATCGACTTGGGCATTAACACCAGAATGACCTTTATTGAGAATATTTTCCATACGATGGGAACTAACGATCTCAGGTGAACTGAATGTGATTCCTTGGAACTTATATTGTTGGACCTCATTGTCGAATTGCATGGTTAATTCCTTAAAAGCCATGAGAATGGGAAGCAAATTCCTTAGTCAGTCTGCACCCAACACAATGTCACAACCGCCCATGTCGATAGAAAACATTTGAGATTTTAGGTGGTAGTCACCAATTTGGAGACACAATTTTTCACAACACCCTCCACATTTCATGGAGCCACCATTGGAAATCATGATTTGGAAATTATTGACTGCATGGATGTAGCAATGAGTTTCTTGGGCAATGAGACGATGAATACAATTATGGGTGTTCGCACTATCAACCAGAATGATGACCTTCCTATGCTTGATGTAACCAATTATCTCTAGTGTTTGGGGAGCAAAGAAGCCAATGAGAGAATTTAGGGAAATGAGCAGTTCTACTTCGGGAGGGTCTGAGGGAGGGGTTATGTCAGTGGTTTCAGGTGACTTAGATAAAAGGGTAGTTTCAACATCCTCTTCCAAAATATCCTCCAAGATGGCCATAAAAAGATTTTGTTCCTTACACTTGTGGCCCGAGAAATATTTGTCATCACAATCATAACAAAGGCCTTTGAGTTGGCATTCAACCATTTCATCCCTGATCAATTTTTGGATCTTTAGTGGAGCGGAGTGAGTAGTGGGATTTACTGGTTTAATGCGATGGATAAAGGAGGGTTTCCAATTTTGAGAAGATAGAACTTGTTGTGCTTCTTTATCTATTTTAGTAGCCTCCACCCAAATCTGAGGCTGATCCATGAGGACATGGACCCAAATCTCGTCCTTGAGGCCACTGATAAAAAACTCTTGAAAAAAGGCATCAGACATGCCCTCTGTCCGAAAAGCCAGGTGCTCAAAATAAGCTATAAAGTATTCTATTGTGCCTGATTGTTTCAACTTTGTTAAATGAACCAAATGGTTGGTGTCAGTGTCAAAGCATTCATAAATCTTGGCCATAAAGTGCGTCCAAGCAATATACCCTTGACGGGAATTTTTTCTCCATTGCCACCATTGCCAACATTCTTCATCTATATGGAGAACACCATACTGGAGTTTGGCCAAGTCATCTATAATGTTGTATAAAGAGAAATAATGTTCTATTTGGGTTACCCAACCAATGGGATTCAAGCCATCAAATTTGGTCACATCCATCCGCGGAAGGTGTAGGTCACGTTGAAAGTGATGGTGTTGAAAGTTATGGGAATGAGAGGAATTTTCAGCCTCAATATGTGGAGGTGGGTCAGATAAACGGTTATCTGTAGGGATATGCAGCTTGATTTAGAGCATTGAAAAGACAGATTCAAGTTGGGTAGTCAGGGCTTGTTTGATTTCCTCCATTGAGGACTACATGGTTTTATTGATGGCGACAACATTGGCACTGAGTTGTTTCACTTCTTGTTGGGTCTCGGTGAAATTAGATTGCAAGGTATTGAAGCGAGCTTCCAATTATTGGTTACGGGTATGGGTCATGATGACTAGGGAACCGAAATGGGGTAGGTGGGGTCAAAAACATTGTTGAAAAATGATATGTATGAATGTGATAAGGGAGAAGAGATGAATCCAATGGAATAGGTCTCAAATAATGGTGCAAAAATTTCCAGACATTTTTTTACTTGTTTATTTATTTTTTATTTTTTATTTATTTTACACCTATAGAGTTATACTTCGGTTTGAATAATACTGCAGTGATGAAATGCCCAAATGCTTAACCATGAAGAAATGTGTAGTGATTTGGAAACCCGAACATAGTTTCGTGGCAATAGATCTTATCTGTTTTAATTTCTTTATGTTTTTGTCCCAAAGGGTTAGGTATTCAAGGGTTCTACAGACAAGGGTTTTTCCCTGTGCCATAACTCTTTGATATACGTGCGGGGTCCAATAGTAGTACTCGGCCCAATATCTTAGGGAACTAACTAAGGAGACTAGATCGTGCCCTTAGCCGTACTACCAAACTACCCATGTACTAGAGAGTATATTCCTCAGTGTTGTTCACGGTGGCACTATAGCAGTTAGGCGACTGATCGGTTTATCTAAAGAGGGCTATAGGTAATCTCGGTCGATTTGTACACAGGTGTTTTCTGATGCGCTACCACTTGAAGGGGTACCAACAAGGGTTACAAGTGTGGCCAATAGATGTGTGCTTAAATACCACTTGTATTTCCTGCGTGTATGAATCCTTCAACTGTGGCTTTATGTGCATAACGACAGATCTCTATGTCTTAAAGATGCCGAAATATGTCTCTACCCTGAAAAAAAATTTAACCCACAATTTATGCCGAGGAAAGTGCTCTGATACCACTTGTAATATACCATATATAAAAAGTATGCAGAACAGAAATAAAATGATAGAAATGGTAGAATAACAAAAATATAACCAAAACAATCACCACAATAACACTAAAATGATATAAGAATAACACCAGAAATACAAGTTTGATTCTGAGAGCAATGTTCACGGGACTCTTTGAGGGGGCAACCTCCAGTCGAGCAGAGATCTATTACAATAATATCCAAGCTAGGGTTCTCATACCCTCAACTCCTATTTATACCAAATATGTATATCCAAAGAAGCATCTAGAGGAAGATCCTTCTAGAAGTGGAAGGTTCTATTAAGTCTTCTTACATTTGAATTATTCTATTTTATTGCAAGGCCTTATTAATATTGACCTTTATTACATCCGAATATATTGTTCTACCCATGTGCGGGTTAGGACCCTAACAAGGTTCTCCTTGAGCTCTACTCAAACTTTCATATCTCTAGGGTCCTAGGCCCTCCGTGATGCAGTGAGGCCTAGACCCACTTTGATACCATGAAAAATATTAAGAAGAGACAAAGTTGATGCAACACACTACACTATTGATGTGTATTCTATTAATACGAACATGTAGAGTTACACAATTTGGTTAGAGGAAGTTAAAAAGTTACCAACTCATGTAACGATAAACTAACTAATTGACTAGTTAAGTAAGGATGTCATTATTTTTCTTAACAACAATGACTTATAGACTTTGAACGTATAGTGGTTCAAGGAGAGGATAAATTTTATGTTAGGGTTATGATAAAAACTATCTTTTGTTATTTTCATGTATAAGGACAACACATGTCCTACTTCTTGTGAAGGACTGTATGAAGATTTAAATTGTTTTTTTAACAACATTGTAAATAAGGTGAGGAGAATTGAATATTTGCAATAGATATATCAAACACTTCGATAATTTCATTTCTAATCTATAGTTTTCCGTGTATGCATAATGTTGAAACATATAATGAGTCTAATGATGCCTTGAGAATAGGTTGGATTCCATGCGAATTGGTTGGATACTTTCTAGGTCGATGTCATCAATGTCTTTCATGCTTCTACTAAATTGGAGTAGATAAATAGTTAATAGGGCGTTGAGGACATATTCTGTGTATTCTATGTTGTATTGATTCTTCGTTTACTTATTTTTTTGTTTGAAATTTTGAATAGATAAAGGGGGTTGAGTACCTATTATGTGTAGTCTGTATTGTATTCATTTTTAGTTTTTTATTTTGTTGATGAAATTTTACAGCTTTACAATTGTTTTGTAATAATCTATCAATTCTTCTAGTGATTCCTCGGTATTTCAATGTAGCAATTCCCTCATGTCCCTTGTATAATTCAGAAGTATTATCATTAAAACTTTTTAATTTAGATATTTTTTGAATCCAACGACCCAAACAATTAATACAAGTGTTGTAGCTAAGTCACAGCATACGCGTTTGAAGTTGGATTGTGGTCTATTTGGTGTAATTGGCTTGGTCCAATCAAACAAAGAAATTAAACAAGATCTTTTAATCAAAGTGTAATCAAGCCATACACAATGATTCAAATATAGGGGAGTGTGGCAGAGATAAAAATAGACACAAATTCATAACAAGAGACAAATGTCTCACACACCACTTGATTTCATTACTAAGATAGCCAATACATTTATAGCATTGCAAGACTCTTCTAGATCCGAACATGGTGGATCTTACATTCTTATTATAGAAAATACAACTCACACCCATAAATCATACTTGGAAACTCACACTCATTTCTACATTAATCCAAGACTTCCCCTGTAATGTCCCCCACCTCTTAGAGAGGTGATGAGGAGACTCAGTGGCATGGGCACCCCTACTAGGTCATAGTCTCACACTGAAGGGGGGAAAGTCAAGTAGTTAAAAGTTATATTTTCAAGTTGACTTAAGAAAGGGAAAGGATAAAGGAGTAATAGATAACTCAACAGAAGAATATAAGATTAACCCTGGGAGTTAACCTAACTCAACAGAGAATTAGAAGGAAAAGTATAA
>JZKD02S2356099.1:182477-195295 GCA_000966675.3 Picea glauca | reverse complement strand
ACGACCATCTGAGGTTTATGCCAGATTGGCCATCTATTGTATTGATCTTCATTGCTCATAATAAAAAGGTCAGATCTTTGCTTGTGCTTCTACATCTTGAATATATTGTGATCTCTATGTGTTGATGAATCTTGTATGCACTTGAAAACTCAATAAATTAGAAGTAGTTAGTGATTCCAAGAAAGAATTTGGCTTGGGATCATTACATCCCCTTAATGGAGAAATGGATTATTTGCAACACTTACCTTGTTTCTAAAGACTTTAAACTTGATCTTTCCAACAATATTAGTAAATATATCATCTACATTATCACTTGTATTACAATAAATCAGATCAATTTCCTTGGACTTAATATTCTCTATCATAATGTAGTGGTGTTGTATCTCAATATGTTTTGTTCGAGCATGAAACATTGGATTATGTGCCAATTGTTAAATCTTTTAATTAAATAAAGTACCTTGTCAAGTGTTTCTCATCCCTAGGCGCCTAAGGGGTGAGAAAGTTCCTAATGTTGGCCCTAGTCGTTTAATTTGTGAGATGCAAATTAAAAGGTGACTTTATAACTTTAGTGAGGGTGAGTGAACAGACACCAAATCTCAACCACTCATCTAATACAATCTCAACCATTGGATTAAGAGACCCCTCACCTACCTCACGAGGTTGATTAGGGTAGGAGGGCGCACCCTAGCTAGGGTTGTTGTTCATTTCATCTTTTGGAGAGAAAGAGAGAGCAAGACAAAGGTCGATATTGAGAAGAGGCAGCATTTGCAGAGCTGGGCATGCATCCCAGGGAAGAAATCTAGCACGAGTTTCAAGGTAGAGTACAACATTGAATGCAGTCCATACGATATGGATTTCTAGAGGTCGTACAACCATTTATTATTCACAAAAATTAAGGAAGATAGAAGATATTTTTTTGAGAAGTTTAGCACACATGCCAAGTCTTCCATACAATCATTTATTAGCACAGAAATCAAGGCACCTGTTGTCATTAGTTTATGGGTGAAATTCCCTACTGTTCGTACAGATTTTGGCACAATTTTTTAGGGCCGTACAACACAGTTTTCAAGAAGAAAGGGCACGGTTTTCGAGGATTTGTTCCTGTTGCATATTCCGTACGGTCTTAGCATAAATTTGGCACATAAACCGAGACAGTTTGTACAAAATTTATTGTTGGGACAACCATACAATTGTATGGATTTTTGGCACATAAATCGAGGAGCTTTAACAGGACTGTTCAGAAGGATTTTTGTAGAAGAAAGTCTAAGATAAGTTTTTGTAATTTCTGAAGATGAGTATGCTGTAAAAGAAATCTCTTAGAAGCTCATAAATAATAAAAATCCCTCTCTCACTAGTTTTCCCCTTGTGAGTTTTTCCAGGGTCGATGTTAGACCGAAAATATCTGTGTCTATAATTTTCTGAGTTTTATATGCTGCTGATACTTTATTTCTGCGTTAAAAACGAAGTTCAAAATCCTCATGTTTCAGTTCTAAAATTTATTTTCTGCTAAGTTTTTATGTGATGATGTAAATTTGGGTTTGGGAATTAAACATTGGCTGAAAAATCAGAGAGATTGAAACTAGGTTGGGGTTTGAAAATTTTCATGGTATCAGCGCTGAGTTGAAAAGAAGCAGAGATTGCAGTAGTCAGAAAGTTGGGACAATAGTCACTTCATAGGGAATATTTTTGAATTTATGATTTTCAGCAAGAAAGGGTCAATGGCTACAGGTTTAAGAGTTGAGGACAGACTTGATGGGGCAACAAATTTTGGTGCATGGAAGGAGAGGATGATCTTGCTTTTGCAAGAAAACGAGTTATGGGACATTGTGGAGAATACCACCACTCATTCTGTTGTGGTACCTACTGATGCTACTCTTCTTGTAGCTTACACTAAGAAGAGTATCAAGGCTAAAAGGTTTATTCTTGATTCCATCAAGGATCATTTGATTCCTATCTTGACAGGGAAGAAACATGCCCATGAGATGTGGGAGTCTTTGACTAAATTGTACCATAGTACAAATGAGAACCGAAAAATGGTTTTGAGGGGAAAACTAAAGAGCATAAAAATGACCAAGGCTGAAAATGTAGTCACATACCTTACTAGATTGACATAGGTGAGGGATGATCTTGGAGTTGTAGGGGAAGCCATAGTTGACAGTGATCTTGTGAGAACAACATTGAATGGAGTTTCGAAACAATGGGTTGTTTTTGTGGAGGGCATTGTTGCTAGGGAGAATCTTCCTGGTTGGGAACATATTTGGGATAACTTTTCTCAAGAGGAGACCCGAAGAGGTTGTGTACATGGTAGTTCATATACAGGTCATGAGGAGGAGAATGTGGCTCGTTATACCACTAGCAAGAAGAAGTTCAAAAGGGGTCCAAAGGGAGGAAACAAGCCCAAGGGTGAAGGGAAGAAAGACATGATCAAAGTCAAGTTCTTTGCATGCCATAAGTTTGGGCACTATACAGGTCAGTGTCTGAACAGGAAGAAGAAACAAACAATAGCTTAAGCAGAGGTGGAAGAGTTTTCCACCAAGTTTGTCAAGGGATTTTCCTTGATTGTGTGTCTATCCATGAGGAGTACTCATACAGATACTTGGTATATTGACAGTGGTGCCTCTCTCTATATGACAGGGGTTCGTGAGAACTTGCCAGACCTCATAGAGATGGGAAATGTTGAGGTAGTTCTTGGAGATGACCGGGAGGTCAAGGTGGTTGGTAGCATGACTGTATCACTTCAGAGGGAGTCTTTGCCTCTGATGACTTTGAAAGAGGTTCTATATGTTCTGGGATTGAGGAAGAACTTAGTGTCAGTTTCTACTATTGAGGATAAGGGCTATGAGGTCTTCTTCCATGATGGGAAGGTGCTTCTTTTCCCTATGGGGTCTAACATCACTTCGGCCAAAGTGATTGGTACTAGACATGAGAGGTTGTACAAGTTTTTTTTCCATCTAGTGAGAGCATTGATTCATACTATTATAAGCATTTAACTATGTGAGCTACCGCACATGAGGATGGCACATTTTCACCATGGGGATTTGAGAGTTCCGAGGGATATGGTGACAGGAGTTCCATATTTCATTTCAGAGCAACATGAGTTGTGCAAGGGGTGTACTTTGGGAATGTAAGCCAAGACTTCTTTTCCGAGTAGTGATAGTAGAGAAACAGGGATAGTTGATCTTATACATTCATATGTATGTGGCTCGATGTCTTCGGCATCATTGACTAGTTCCCTATACTATGTTGTATTCATTGATGACTTCTCTCAGAAGTATTGGGTTTTCTTCATGAAGACCAAAGGACAGGTCTTCAGTCGGTTTCAAGACTTCAAAGCTCTTGTGGAGAAATAGAGAGGGAAGAAAATCAGAGTCTTGAGATCAGACAATGGGGGTGAGTATACCTCCAAGGATTTCATCGACTTCTATGCAGGAGAGGGCTTCAGGAGGGAGCTCATTATCCCTTACAACCCGCAACAGAATGGGGTTGCAGAGAGGAAGAAAAAGGCCATTGTTGGGGTTGCGAGAGCCATGTTACATGATCAGGGGCTGCCACTATTTCTATGGGTTGAGGCATGCTACACTGCAATTTATCTGCAGAATAGGAGCCCCCACAAGGTTGCAGGGAGCATGACTCTTGAGGAGGTGTTTTCTGGGAAGAAGCCTAAGGTGGGGCACCTTCGCATTTTTGGGTCCATCACATATTCATATGTCCCTTCTGAGAAGAGGATAAAGCTAGAGCCCACAATAGAGAGAGGGATATTTGTTGGGTACAGTGAGACTTCAAAGGCTTTCTGTATATATCTTCCTTCCTTGAGGAATATTGTCTTGAGGAGGGATGCCAGATTTGCGGAGGACAAAGACTTTAGGAATTCTAGAGGGATAGAGAAGGCTGAGAAGTCTTCACCACAGATTCAGGTGAGTCCACAACAAAATACAGCGACACAGAGTTCAGGGCCACCAGTTCCGGGGACGACAGGTTCACAGGTGACAGGGCCACATGTTTTAGGTTCATAGGCTACTGGTCCATAGGTTTCAGGATCAGGTACTTCAGAGTCTACTTCAGGATCATTGTCTTCAGGAGATGGGGTTGATCAGGGAGATTCCCCTCCATAGGACACTACTTCAGAGAGGAGGAAGCCCAAGTGGCTTTAGGACACTTTGAGGGAGGCACAGGGTTCAATGGGGAATCCCAGACAGGCAGTGAGGGAGAGTAAACCTCTCGAGAAGTTTTGCAGCTACATCGTGATGGTGAATAGTATTTGAGAGTCTAAGCCTTCCACTTTTGAGGAGGCCATTGGTAGATAGGTATGGAGATATGCGATGATGGAAGAGTACAATTCCATCATGGAGAATGATGTGTGGGAAGTTGTTCCTAGACCTGAGGGGAAGTCAATGGTGACTTCCAGGTGGCTCTATAAACTAAAGCATGTTGTAGATGGAAACATTGAGAAGTACAAGGATCACTTTGTGGCTCGGGGGTTTTCACAGGTTGAGGGAGTCGATTATGATGAGATATTTGCGTTGGTTCCTAGATACACTTCGATCACAGAAGTGATCTCCATTGCAGCAGAGATGGGTTGGAAGATCTACCAGATGGATGTGAAGATCGCATTTAGGAATGGTGTTATTGAGGAGGAGGTGTATATTGAGAAACTATTGGGCTTTGAGGTGCATGGGAGAGAGTCTCATGTGTGTAGATAAAGAAGACATTGCATGGGATAAAACAAGCTCCCAGATCTTGGTATTCAAGGATAGATGCATATTTGCAGCAGTTGGGTTTTCAGAAGAGTGAGGTGGATCCCAACCTATACTTCATTGTGGTTGGAGAGGATCCTCTCATTCGTTTTCTATATGTTGATGATCTTTTCATTACAGGGGCAGATAAACTCATCAACAGTTGCAAGAAGAGCCTTGCTTCAAAGTTCAAGATGACTGACATTGGACTGATGCATTACTTTTTGGGATTGGAGGTTTGGGAGGAGCCTGAACACATCTTCTTGGTATAGGGGAAGTATGTGTGTGACATTCTGAGAAGATTTCAGATGGAGGATAGCAGGCCCATGACCACTCCCATGATTACCAATTGGAAGAAGCTTCATGCTTATGAGTCACAGTTGGTGGATTCCATTTTGTATAGTCAGTTGATCAGGTCATTGATGTATTTGGTCAATAGCAGGCCAAATATTTGTTTTCCTATCAACACTCTTAAACAATTCATGGTGGAGCTGAGGAGAGTGCACTGGGTGGTAGAAAAAAATGTTCTCAGGTATCTTTGTGGTACAGTAGATTATGGTCTGGACTATCAAAGAGAATATTTCATTCGTCTGGTTGGCTATACAGACTCGAATTGGGAAGGATGTGTCAGTGATAGGAAAAGATCTGCAGAGTGTTGTTTTGTATTGGGATCAACAGTTGTGTCTTGATTCACTCGGAAACAAAAGTCAGTGGCTTTGAGTTCTGTAGAGGCTGAGTATATGGAAAAACGTTAGACCAGTTGTGAGGCCCTTTGGCTTCGCAAGATGCTGGTGGGATTGTTCAGTGTGTAGTTGAGGCCTACTATGATTTACTGTGATAATATAAGTTGCATTAAACTCTCAGAGAATCCAATTTTCCATGACCGGTCTAAGCATATCAAGATTCGTTATCACTTCATCCGTGAGTATGTTCAGAGAGGAGTTGTGGAGCTACAATACATATCTATAGAGGAGAAGGTTGCATACATACTCACAAAGGCATTGGGTAGAGGCAAGTTTGTATTTTTCAGGGACAATCTTGGAGTGGTGAGTAACACTTTCCTCAATAAGAGGGAGTGTTAAATGTTTTAATTAAATAAAGTACCTAGGAAAGTGTTTCTCATCCCTAGGCGCCTAAGGGGTGAGAAAGTTCCTAATGTGGGCCCTAATCATTTAATTTGTGAGATGAAAATTAAAGGTTGAATTTATGACTTTAGTGAGGGTTAGTGAAGAGACACAAAATCATAGCCACTCATCTAATCCAATCTCAACCGTTGGATTAAGAGACCCCTAACCTACCTCATGAGGTCGATTAGGGTAGGATGGTGCACCCTAGCTAGGTTTGTTGCTCATTTCATATTTTGGAGAGAAAGAGAGAGAAAGAGAGAGGTTGAGCTTGGGAAGAGGTAGCATTTGTAGAGCTGGGAATGCATCCCAAGGCAGTAAGCTAGCATGACTTTCAAGGTAGAGTACATCATTGAATGCAGTCCGTACGATACAGATTTCTAAAGGTCGTACAACCATTTATTATGCACATAAATTGAGGAATATAGAAGAAACATTTCTGAGAAGTTTTGCATGCATCCCAAGGCTGCCATACAGTCATTTTTTGGCACAAAAATCGAGGCAGCTACTGTCATTAATTTCTGGGTCAAATTTCGTACTGTCCATACAGATTTTAGCACGATTTTTTAGGGCCATACAAGATCATTTTCGAGAAGAAAGGGCACAGTTTTTGAGGAGTTTTTCCTATTGTATATTCCATATAGTCTTAGAAAAAAATTAGCACAGAAACCGAGATAGTTCATACAACATTTATTGTTGGTACAATCGTACAATTGTACGGATTTTTGGCAAAGAAATGGAGGAGCTTTCCCAAGACTGTTCAGAAGGATTTTTGCAGAAGAAAGTATGAGATAAGTTTTTGTAATTTCTAAAGATGAATATGCTGTAAAAGAAATTTCTCAGAAGCTCATAAATAATAAAAAGCCCTCTCTCACTAGTTTTCCCCTTGTCTATAATTTTCTGAGTTTTATATGTTGCTGATATTTTATTTATGCATTAAAAACGAAGTTCAAAATCCTCATGTTTCTATTTTGAAATTTATTTTCTGCTAAGTTTTTATGTGTTGATTTAAAACTGGGTTTGGGCATTAAACATTGGTTGAAAAATCCGTGAGACTAAAACCAGGTTGGGGTCTGAAAATTTACACCAATTTGATAGCACTTTCATTATCACATTTGATGCATGTTGGTCCTTTTTTCATCTCTCCAACATCTTCAATAATTTGCTTGAACCAAACTACTTCATAGGTTTCACTGGGCAGGGCTTTGTATTAGGATTCTGTTCAAGACAAAGAAACAATTGGTTGTTTCTTGCTACTCCATGACATGACCTTCGATCCTATATTGAATGTATATCCTTAGGTATACCTTCTAGCATCGGGATTTCCAGCCTAATTTGAATCAAAATACCCTTCCAACTCAACAACATATTCATTAGTATACATAATACAAAAAATAATTGTTCTTTTCAAGTAGCGAAGGACTTTCTTTGCAACTTTCCAACGAATTTCATAAGTCTTGGCCATGAATTGACTAAGGATGCTCACTGAATATGATATGTCAGGTCTAGTAGTGGAGAGATAGTTCAAACTTCTCACCAGCTGATGATACAAGGTAGCATTTACCTCTTTAGTTTCATCATCACTCGATAACTTAGCATTTTGTTCTAGAGGAGTTGACACTACCCTACATTCACTCATATTGAACCTTTTAAGTATTTCCATTTTGTATTTACTTTGTGTGATGAGTGTTATATCAGACTCCCTCCAAGCTTCAAGTCCTAAACAATAATGCAATTCACCAAGATCTTTCATCTAAAATTCCTGTGACGACTAATTTTTTATTTCATCAATTAACATACATGCACTTCCTGTGATGATAAGATAAGAAATATATAAGGATATTAAAGCAACATTTCCTTATTCATCTTTTTTTTAACATACATGTTATGATCACTTTTTCTTTTCACAAAACCTTTCTGATCAAAGAAGGAATCTATCTTTACATACCATGATCTAGGGGCATATTTCAAACCATATAAGGCTTTCTTTAACCTTGAAACAATATGCTCTTGTCCCTTCTTTACAAATCCTTCACGTTGAACCAAATAAACTTATTCTTTTAAATCTCCATTCAGAAAAGAATATTTTCCATCTAACTGATGTATTTTCCAATTATGTTTTGTATCTAATGCAATCAATACTCTAATTGTATTCAACTTAGCTACATGTGAAAATGTATCTTCATAATCATTTTTGTTTTTTGAATAGCCTTTTTCAACTAATCTTTCCTTATATTTATCAATACTACCATATGCTTTAAAATTGGGTTTGTACAACCATTTTCTTTCTATGCGGACTTTGTTTTCAGGCATATCTACTAACTCCCATGTATGATTCTTCATAATAGAATCATATTCTTAATTCATTTCAATTCTCCATTATTCATGTTATTTAGCTTGTTCATAGTTTACTGGTTCTACAACATTCATTACATGGGACATCAATGCATAATCTTTATCCCTCAAAGGTGGCTAAGTTTGTCGTGATTATCTCCTTGGTCCTCCACTACTTCCATGTTTTCTTCTTCTTTGTGTTGATTCTTCTCCACTTCATGGTGAGTCATAGTTCCTTGAAATGTCCATTGTGTTTTCATTTCCTATTTATCCCAATTTGGAATGGAGGCAACAACAATGGGTTTCATCTCATCTCCATTCACAATTGACCATAAATTATGTGCTTCCAATAGAGTCATTAGCTTAAACTTGCAATTGACATATTTTACTCCATCCAATTTGGTTGATTCATTCAAGTATGAATTTGTAAAGAAGTCCTGTATATTTTTCTATATGCAATCAATGCTCTGGTGGAATTTGTCTCTATTTTTATCTTTGTATCAAAGCATTGGTAAAAAGATCTATCAGTAGTCATGTGTATTTGCAGTGTGGATTGGTAGATACAAACCTATGAAGAGAAGCCTGTGTAGAGAAACATGAAGCCACTAGATTATTTTTCCTAGTGAAGCCAATTAGAGTTGCATCCTTTGGGGGAAGAATTTTGTTGGATTTGTGAGTTGCCAACATATATCTCTTTCATTCTAAAAGAAGGTAAATTTATTTTTAAATGGATCCGTGTAATTGTTTGTTTGGGGGATTATAATTTATAAGGAGTTGATGCATGCATATTTGAGATGTTAATATTAAATATATTTGAGATATTTAATATTAATATTGAGATATTTGATATATTTTTACTTGGGAGATATTAATATTTGAAATATTTGACAAAAGAGGTAAATTTATTTTGTTTGGCTACAATTTTTTGAATTCTTTTTTTGAGGAAAATGTCAAATCCTCTTGCTGATTCATACTTGAATGAACCAACCAAATTGAATGGAGAAAATTATGTCAATTGGATAATGACTCTGCTGGAAGAAAATAATTTGTGGTCAATTGTGGGTGGGTATGAGATGAAACCTAATGTTGTTGCCTCCATTCCAGATTGGGATAAACAAGAAATGAAAGAAAAAGTGTTGCTGCGAATGTTTGTAAAGGACAACATAATCCCTCACATCAGGGATTGTAAAACGTCCAAGGAGACATGGAATGTCCTCAAAGGTTTGTATGGAACTACAAATGCAAACTGAACCTTGTTTTTCAAAACTAAGCTTTTGTCTATCAATATGGAAGCAAATGAAAGCATAAGTAATTTTATTTCCTGCCTCAAAGATCTAAGTGATAAGTTCGATGACATTGGTGAAAATGTATCCCGTAGTGACTTGTTATCCATCAAATTGAAAGGTTTAGTGCAATATTATCAAGTTTTTGTTTCATCTCTTTCAGCTAGACCAAAGCCCCCTACATTTGATGAGTTGAATGGAATTATTTTACAAGAGGAAGAAAGTATGAAGAATTTTGAGTTGTACTCTCATAGTTCATATCTCGCACTGATCGCAAAAGGTAAACAAACTTACAGAGGTAAACCGTGGGACAAAAACAAAGGCAAGTTTCAAGAAAATAAAAAAGGTATGGCTCAATTTAATGCTTATGATAAGAGAAACGTTGATTGTTATTATTGTGGAAAATGATGGCATTTTGCTAAAGACTGTTTTAAAATAAAAAGTCAGGAGTCCAAACAAAGATACAAAAGGCATAATGGACATTTTACACAAAAAGACACCTCAGTCACCGATGGATTTAAAAATCTTAAGTTGTTTATCTCTAACGCTGCATTATCTGTAGAAAATGATGATACAAATGTTTGGTTTATCAATTCTTGTGCCACAACTCATATGTATTGTAATAAATAATGGTATGATGAATATTATGAGAACATTGATGGAACACACATTTACTTAGGAGATAACATATCACATAAATTTCAAGGTTATGGAGTAATAAGTGTGAATTTCCATGATGGTCAAGTGAGATAGATTCATAATGAGATGTATGTTCCTCATATCAAAAATAATTTGATATATGTTGCTACTGTTGTTGATAATGATTTAAAGGTGGAATTTATTAATTCACAATGTATTGTTAAGGATATCCAAAATTTCTATAGGGTTTTTTCTACAGGTACAAGAATTGGAGGATTGTGTAAGCTAGCTGTGACCAAGAACAATCATTGAGCATTGGCATATACAACAATGTCAACAAAAGAGTTATGGAATCAAAGGTATGTGAACCTTAAGCATATTGATTTAATGTTACTGCAAAAGAAAACAATGGTTGAAGGTCTTCCTGCTATGAAAAATGATCATATTGACTGTGAAGCATGTGCACTTGGTAAGCAACACAGAGAGGAATTTCCTATGCGTAAAGAGAAAAGACAGTTGGAAATACATGAGTTAAATCATGTTAATCTATGAGGACCTTGTTGTCATCCTTATACACACTTGCAAATGTGAATTAAGTCCAACTCACTTAGTCTGTCCTTGGAGGCACATTGCCTAGGTTCACAACCCATGCTGTCACTTTGATCGGAACCTCTCCCATCTAGGCTTACTCCTAGGGAAGCCAAAGGGGGTAGACCTTAGTTACTATATGTGTTAAAGTTAAGTTCTAGGAGTTAGTTTTAATTATTTACAAGGTTTGGGGGATTCTAATCCTAATATGAACAAGCAACAAATGCAGGATGCAAGGGTTAGTATGTAAGTCAAGCCTTTTCCTAGGGAAAGTAACACTAGTGCCTAAAGATTGGGCAAGGGGTCAACTACGTTTAAGGGTTGTTCATTACAAGTAGATTACAAGATGTTGACAAAATTGCAAAAGAATATATTGAACCAATAAATATTAGATATAGTTATTCACAAGAAAAATGCTAAGATACAAATGATACAAAGAGAAAGATAACCACATTTATTTGTGTTTGTGCAGGATATCAAGAGATTAAAGAATCACATCACATTATCATCAAAGCATCAAGATGATCATCATTAACACATTAATAAGAAGAAACGATAAGCACAAGTATTAGAGATGAAGACCAACCACTCTTAAATATTAAACGCACAAGTAGTTTTAAAGAGTTAAGTCTCGGGTTAAGTTGTTAAGATTTCTTAAGGTTTTCAAATTTTATTAAGCTTTCACCAAAGCCTCATCCTCCTATTGCCAAATAACTATTGTATTCTCAATAAGTGTTTCCAACCTAGCTTCACAAGTCAGCCCAAAACAAGAGTACTTCCCAGAGAGGACACATCCTGTCTGTAACATCCCGCTCTGGCGCAATGAGAACACTTATTATTTGAGGACACTTGCTCACAAGTGATCTGGACCCTCTTTATGTTAGACCCTTTATATTTGATTATGATGTGATTGACAAATGACATGAGGTGTTACTATTTGATGTAGACGGGTGCTATTGACTCAGTTTTATTGAGTGTGAAGGGTTTTTGACCTTGAGGATGCAGAGGCATTGGTAGAACCCCCTTGGACTCCGAACTGAGTCAGGGAGTGTGCTTTTTGGGTTGATATGTTTATTATGATGTTTCATTTGATTTGATGATTTGATGACGACATTTCTGACGTGATTATTGGTGATGCACGCTGACGATAGCTTGCCGACTTGACTCACATATGGAGTAAACGGGCCACACACGATTGTAGAGAGGTTAAGGGAGAGGGGTGGACAGCAGCCCTGCCACCGCCTGCTAGCACTCCCGCTGTGGCTCAAACTGTAGGTTAACGATTACCTAGTTCGAGAGGACCCACGATGCCATGAGGGACGACTACGACAGTCACTCACGATGATTCTAAGGGGCGCACAATAAGGCGGGGGCCTTATTCCTTAGAGCCCTTAGTCTCCTACTAGTTCACCTGGTGGAGTATTGACTCCAGGGGTTATAGAGGTCTACCAATCAGTCAGTTGGTGAGTGGCACCCTTGGAGCACGTGGTGCATCTTGAAGGGCACGTCGCACAAAATAAACTCAGTTGGCAAGTGGCACCCTTGCAGCACGTGGTGCATCCTGAAGGGCACGTCACCAAAATAAATTCCAGAGGTGAGTGGCACCCTTGGCGCACGTGGTGCGACCTGAAGGGACCGTCGCGATAAAGGTGGTTGAAGAAGTCAGCCTAATTAGCCCTAAGTCATCAGCACCTGAATAAAACCTTAAGCATTACCCTTAACCAATCGTCGCCTAGCTCAAAATCTAAACCCTAAGACTAAGACCTTCTAGAAACCGGGAGGGGGGGATTTTAGTGTGGCCTTAACAAATATAAATTCCAAAAAAAAAGAAAACCAAAAAAAAAAACCCAGCCCACCACCCACCCTTTCTCCATCCCTCCTTAACAAAACTATCCTCCATCACCTAGATCTTCCAGTATCCATCTCCCTTTTACTTGTCTAGTTCACAATACTATATCGCCATCCCTCCTCGTAAATCCTCTTTATTCGTTTCTGTAAAACTTTTACTTTTCCCCTATACTGGTTTTCCATCGCCTTAATCTCTCATTAATCCTAAATATACAGATATATTAATGGTAAATTAAATGAGGAATGCATGTTTATTAATAGAAAAATGG
>JZKD02S2356099.1:136966-156211 GCA_000966675.3 Picea glauca | reverse complement strand
AAAGGGAGTCATAACTCATGAGAGGGGGGCCCATTTAAGTCACAACGTCCACCACCAAGGAAAAACGTCAATCCCCGTAGGGGGGCATAAATTTTTGGTTAGGAGAAGGTTTAAAGGGTTAGAAGAGGTTGGAAAAGGTTGGGAGGGTCATTTTATTCTTAGGGGGTCTCTCTCTAACCATTATTTCACCATTTTACATCCTCTAACGCATTATTACATTTTTTACATTTTTTCCAGGTTTGGACTTTAACAAATAAAATTGTTGTTTTAGACTCACTGACACTCGAAGTGGACAAACCCATGGCTAAAGTTCTCCGAATGAGATGAAACTTGGTCCATGGAGGTGGGGGGTGTTATTCCATTTCTTTTGAGCAAAAATACCTCTATCAAAGGTGCAAGGACCTAGTTTTTACAATTATTGCTAAAAAATTAATTAAATAATTAAATAATTAAACCTCCAAACTTAGGAAAATTTAATTAAAAATTAATTAATTAAAAAAAACTATACTAGACTCGACGGAATTCCATGAAACTTTCTAAGATGTCTTGTATGGTCATTTACAATGATTCCCTATAATAGTTACCAAAAGATAAACCCACTAGAACGTCATTCACCACTTTGGAGGAATTATTGCAAGTGTGAGGGAAAAACTCAAGGGAGATCAATAAGGCTAAAAAGCCCAATTGATAACCTGGGGATAAAAAACCCTTGGTGAAAGGAACTCTCCCAGTGAACCGATCCCAAGGTAACTGACCTAGACATGACTCATGCAGACCTATTACATTATTAACCCACGCAGAGGTGCGAAACTTCCAATTACAAAAAGAAGTGTTGGGGCCAAACATGCCTTGTAGAACCAAAATCTTTGACAAATTTGCATCTGATGATGCATCTCTTCATGGCACATGGAGTTGACCACCTGTGTTGGAGAGGCGGTGAACACACCTATGCAAACTAGATCACTTGGTGGTGCTTGGTACTTTCGTATCTTTTTTTATGATAGATCTAGGTATACTTGGGTCTATTTCATAAGAAGGAAGAGTGATGTATTTTAGTACTTTAAGGAATTCAACACTATGGTTGAAAAATAGACAGGAAAGTGCATTAAAGTTCTCATATCTGATCAAGGTGGAGAATATACATCAGGAGAATTTAAAAATTATTGTAAAAACAAGGGGATCCAACATTAATTTACAATGCCACATACACCTCAACAAAATGGAGTTGCTAAGAGGAAAAATAGAACACTGGTGGAAAGTGCTTGTAGTATGCTTCAGGGTAAAAACAGTTCTAATGGTTTTGGGGCTGAAGCCATTAATAGTGTTGTTTCTTTAAAAAATAGGATTCCAACTAAAATATTATGTATTCAAACTCCTTTTGAAGTTTTTCATGCTTATAAACTAGAAGTCAATCATTTACGAGTATGTGGATGCAAGGATTTTGCACATGTTCCAAAATACGAGAGAAGAAAACTTCATGCAAAATCAGTTAAGTGCATGTTTGTTGGCTATTGTAATGATAAAAAAACATACAAGTTGTTTGATCCCAGTTCCCATAAATTGCTTGCATGTAGAGATGTGGTATTTCATGAGAATGCAAATAAAGGTGATAAAATGAATGATACTTATGTATGGCATACTTCTAATGAAATTTATGGTCATGTCAAAATATATGCAATGGTTAAACATGGACATGAACATCCATCTATATGGATTGGTTAAATGGTGAGGCTATAAGTCTCCCATTTATGAATCAGATGGTATCCGAGAAGAAGTTAGATTGCATTTAGTGAGAATTGTATGGTAAGTACCTGTAGTGATTACAAAAAAAGTGGAAAATAGTTTTTCTAGGGCTATAGCATAGTAGATCATCATGAATGTCCAGGGAATGTTATGAAGGAGAAGAAGAAGAAGATATGAGAGTCGGGTTGGATCGATTTGAGAAGATTTTGGCCACATTGACATCAATGGTGTAACAACTATTGGCAATGAAGAGTAAGGGAGCATGGTCAACAGAGGCTTTTCATGAAGGCCCTAAGAAGGAATAAAATAAGCTGAAAACAAAGAGTAAGAATGAGGTAGAGATGGGAGAGAGAAACTACAACAAAACATGGATACCTTTTCATGTAGAGGCGAAGGTGGATATCAAGCCATATATCAGGGAAGTGGATGCTATCATGTTGAGCCAATGGATACAACACATGGAAGTATACTTCAATGTGCATGAGGTAACTGGAAAACAAAAGATTGCTTTTGTTTTATTTAATTTTGAAGGCCATTCTTTGACATGGTGGTAGAGCGATGAAGTAAGAAGAGCATTAAGAAATGAGCCACGGGTGACTTATTGGGAGTTTTTAAAAGACATGATCAAATCTCAGTTTTATGCAATAGGATATGAGGAAGACCAACAAATAGTATGAAATTACTTCAAGCAGAGACAAGGACAAGCAATGTACGAGTTCACTATAGAGTTCATCAAGAGAGAAATTCATATGGGAGTCTCTCTCAAAAGTCCAAACATGTTAGTCAATTATTTTGAGGCATCGTTGCCTCATATTTGTAGAAAAATGATGTTATTTAGACAAAATACAATTGATGAGGCCAGTATTCAAGAACAATACCTTGAGGGAGACATGTAGAAGCCACAAACTACTCAAAAGAAAGTAGAAACACAAGAGCATTAGAGAAAGAAGAAAAACAAGAAGTGGAATGAGAAGACGATTGTGGCATAAACACATGAAGAAAAACTTTCCATTCAAAAATGTAAGGATGTGATAAAAAGGGACACACTCAGGTGAACTGTTGGAAATTACACCGTGAGAAGTTCCCTAAATATTTTCAGAAAATGAATAAGAAAGAATTGATATCAGTGGATGTTGAGGAACAGGTGGATAAGACATCATAACAAGAAGGGAAGATTAACTGCACTAACCTTCAGAAAGAGGTGCAATTAGTTAGTTGCAGTCACACAGAGAAGGCAATGACTGAATTTTTTTGCATTAAAATCCACATGAAGAAAAACAAGGTGGATTTTTTCTTCAATATCAGTTCACAATCAAACTTGATATCTACACAACTTGTTGAGAGGCTTGGAATGGAGACTCAATATCATCAACATCCATACCCCTTAGGCTAGGTAAGTCAATATGTGGAATTGAAAGTGAGAAAGCAGTGCAAAATCAAGTTTGTCATCAATAAAAAATTTGTTGATGAAGTAGTTGTAGATGTGGTCCCTCTGGATATATGTGGAGTCATATTGGGAATCCCATATTTGTACATGATGGATGCTATCTTCAAAAGGAGAGAGAACCAATATAGGCTGGTCAAGGATGGAAGATCTTATGCCATAAATGCACCCAAGGAAAAATCTAAGCTCTCCTTGGTTAGTGCTCATAAGGAAAGAAGGATCATGGGAAGTACACATAATTTTGTCTTGTTGTTTCAGAGAGAAGGAAAGAAAGAAGAAGATGGAAACAAATTGGATATGAAGGAACCGTTTGAAGGATGTAGTGGTGAGCAACGTTAACTACTACAAAAACCGATTGAAGCCTATAGGGAAGTGTATCAAGAGCCTCAACAACTGTCACCCAAAAGAGAGGTTGAACACAATATTCAATTGTTACTGGAGTAACCAATGCATAACATTGGGCTGTATAGGTAGTCTGTCATTGAAGAAGATGAAGTAAAGAAGAAACTGCAACATCTATTTGAGTAGGGAGTCATCAAACCTAGTACATAACCACGTGTTTCACCCATCATCATGATGCCAAAGAAAGATGGAATATAGAGAATGTGCATTGACTACCATGCCTTGAATAATATCACCATAAAAAATAGATATCCTTTGCCAAGGATTGATGATTTGTTGGATAAATTACAACAAACCATATTATTCACTAAGATGGACCTAAAATTAGGTTACCACCAAGTGATGATCAAAGCGTAAGATGTGTGGAACACAAAGTTCAAAAAAAGACAAGGTTTATATGAGTGGTTAGTAATTCCTTTAGGATTATCCAATGCATCTGCAACATTTATGAGACTAATGAATGATTTTCTACGTCCCCTCATTGAGTATTTTGTAATATTATATCTAGATGACATACTAATGTTTATAAATTCTTGGAAATATCACCTCTTACATGTGACACATGTATTAAAGACCTTGAGGAAGACTCAATTGATTCCCAACTTTTAGAAATGTGAGTTTGGAAATACCTCTCTGATATATCTTGGGCACATGATTGGAGGAGGAGAGCTGAGGGTATATCTGAAAAAGATCGCAACCATCACCCAATGGCCTATTAACACCAATGTGAAAGAGGTCAAGAGTTTCCTGGGAGAATCTCAATATTTGAGGAAATTCATTGTAAACTTTTCCATAGTAGCAATGCCATTGCATGTCATAACTACCAAAATAAATGTTTTTCATTGGGGAAATATAGAAGAAATATCATTTGAATACTTGAAGAAGAAAATCAACGATGCTCTAGTATTATCTATGCTAAATTTGCAATGACCTTTTGAACTACAGAGCAATGCTAGTGTATATGCATTAGGAGCAATACTCATGCAAGGAGGAAGGAAAGTGTTCTACCATTAATATTTATTTCATTAAGTTGTGCTTGAATATCCCATGCATGATAAGGATATATTTGTGATTGTACAAGAATTGAAGAAGTGGAAGGATTACCTCTTGGGAAAAGAGATTATCATACGCATAGATCATCAACCCATTCAATATCTATAGATTTAGAGCATGATGTAGCAGATGAAGCATTACATGTGGTTAGGTTTCTTGCAACAATTTCATTTATTGATTAAGTACAATAAAGGAGTCACAAATAGACTAGAAAACATGCTCTCTGAAGAATATTGCAACAATTGGAATGAAAATGTTACTTGAGCCTTTCACTCATGAAATTTTAAATGAATATTATGAGGGAGATGAGTATTTCAAAGGATTCTACAAGAATCTAAAGGAATGGGTGATCATTGTCATGGAAGGAAATGAATACCACCTCCAATATAGATTGTTGTACAAACTCGACAAACTATGCATACCTCGAGACATAAGAGTTTAGTTGATAAGAGAAACACACACTTCTAGGGTTGCTGGGAATTTGGGGTGACAAAGATAATGGAGAATTTGTAGCGGTATGTGTGTTTTGCAAGGATGCAGGAGAAGGTGGAAAAGTTTGTTAGAGAATACTTTCTTTGCAGCACTAGCAAGCCAGACAATCGAAAACTTGGCTTGTACATGTCATTGCCAATGCTAGGCATACCTTGGGAGAGCATCTCCATTGATTTTTTTGGAGGTTTACCTATGAATCGTAGAGGCCATGACTAATTATTCATCATGGTAGACCATTTCAAAAAAACAATTGTGCTCATTCCCTATAAGAAGATAATCTCTGGATGAGAAGTAGCTGAACTATTTTTCAGCCATGTCTAGATACACTTCGGATTTCCAGCCTTCATCATATCTAATCCAGACAGCAGGTTCTTCGAAAATTTTTGGAAAATGCTTTGGGAAAGAATGGATACCAAGTTGAATTACTCCACTTCCTTCCATCCTTAATCTGATGGAAAAATTGAGGTAGTAAATATGGCATTCGTGCAATTGTCGAGAGGTTACAACATCAAACATCCAAAGACTTAGGACGAGAAGATATTCTACATTCAACACTCTTACAATAAAGCACTTCATGCTTCCACTAATAAGTCTTATTTAGAGACTTGTTTTGTTTACTAACCTCCTTCGTCATTGGATATTGTTTATGTATATTATAATGAAGAAACGATACTACAAAGAGAAGAACAAAAGGAAAACACATTCACGGACAAGATCAAACATATACATCTAAGGGTTCAAGAGTAGCTCAAGAAGAGTCAACAATTGCACAAAGCCATACATGATCAACACGGGTAGGACCATAAGTTCCCTATTGGAGACCATTTGTGGCCTTATCTATATAGGGAATGAATGCAAGGGGCATCAAAGAAACTCAAGCCCCGTAGATATGGTCCATTTGATATCATTGAGAAAGTGAATGAGAACACATTCAGATTGCAACTTCCAACTTATATGCAGATCAACTCAATGTTGAACATGGAAAATTTGAAGTTGTTTGAACCCTCCATGTTGGATGAGGAGAAAGAACATCAGGTTCTCCCAACTGTTGAAGACCTTGCACCTCATGGACTTGAGTAGTTGAAGGAAGATACAATGTTGCAGCAAAAGGACCGGAATACTCCCAGAAGACAACAAGAAATGTGGAAGATTGGTCTCAAATGACACACTACAAGGAAAATGAAGTGGTATGAGAAGAACAAAATTACAAGTAAGTTCCCTCATCTATCCTTGGCATCTTTTGGGGACCAAAATCCTCCCAATGGGGAGGTGTGATCAGAATCAGATCCGACACGAACAATTTGCTTTTGGCATAGGCTCTAAGATGATCATCACAGACAAAGTTTAAGGCTATGGATGTCGAATTTGATCAACATGTTGGCGTGAAGGGCCCCATACCATCATGATTAATGCCAATTTTTGTATGTAATATATGTAACTCCCTCATCTATCATTGGTAGATTTTGGGAACGAAAATCCTCCCAATGGGGAGGTGTGATCCGAATCATATCCGAAAAGAACAACTTGCTATCGACATAGGCTCTAGAATGATCAACACATATAAATTTTAAGGCTATGGATGATGAAGGAGATCGACATGTCAACGTGATGGGCCCCATTCCATCATGATTGATGCCCATTTTTGTATGTAATATATGTAAATTCAAAAAATATATATGTGTATGGAAAATAATAAATGAGGCTCTCGTGAGAGCCTTTCCACATGGAAGAAAATAAAAATAAATATATAAAAGGAGAACGAACTAGAGAGAAGTTGAAGCATTGGGGATGCCTAAACTTCCAACTATTCTCTTAGTCGACGAGAAGTCCTTTATAATATGTCTCACCACAATAGAAAGGGTTTCTTTGGCTACGGATAATGTAAAGAGGCTGCCCACATGTTACTAAGGATCATGGAGAAAAACTAGAGCCTGCAACTTGTCCATTGTTGAATAAATAAGATCTTCCTCAAAGACAAAATAATGATGGTTTTTCCGTTTGGGTTTCTAGGGTAAATTCTGAGTTTATGTGTGGTGATTGTTTGTGGTTGTATTATTTAGGAATGTTAAATGATATGCACTTTCAAATAATGGTTGTTTGTGTATTTTGTTTGCAAAGAGAACTTTGTGTCAATTGTTGACTGAGTTCATTTTATATTAATATGGTTATCATGGGTCACTAAACAAACTAACAACTCTTTAACCACACCCATACATTGAATTGAGTTGGAAATCAATGGACAACCTTACTGATCTGTTTCTATTTCATTGGGGGTTTCTAATTTCATTTTTTTGGGTCGTTAGGCACATTCTCGACTTTGTTGGGCATTTTACTTTATCCCATAAATCATATACGGAGTCAACTTTTCTAGCTACCCATAGACCATATACAAATTTTGACAATTTTCCGCCTATCAATTTCTTCCCCAACATGTTTTTCTCTATCCATGACTTTACAAGTGAACTTTTGTACATTTTTATTTGTTTTGGGATGTTCATGTTGACTTCCATACATCTTGTTTGGTTTCTCTAGGTTGCTAAAATCGCCTTGGGTGTTTTTATGCATCGTGGGTTATTAAAATCGCCTCCCAATGCATTTTCCTTCGTAGTTTATAGTCAAACGTCTAAGATATACTCTTCATTGTTGGCCGACCCAACTCCCCTCTAAGCATTTCAACTCCACCATTGGTCGTTTACTCTTTTTGAATGGATTGTCTACAATTTCGAAGTCAACTAGATCCACCCACGGTTCGAATGGGTTTTATTTTGTTTGATTGGACTCGATTGGGTCAACCCGACTTGGTTCAACTCGACCTCGTCGACTTGTTTTTCCTTCGACTCGACTTACTTCCTATTGACTTAATTTTCTAACTCGACTTTCTTCCTTCTGACTCAATTTTCTGACTTGGGTGAAATCATGAAGATGGGTTACACTTTTGCTTGTTTTATGAGAAAAAAAATTGTATTTTCACAAGCTATTCAACTTCAGGCATACAAAAGTATTTTTTTTATTTAGAATTTCACTTTACAGTAAAAAAAAAACTTGTGAATAATTGTGTTAGCTTTCCAATGACTATTTTTCAAATTTTGTTTATCACGATTTGATATGTCAATTTGACAATTGTTTAACAGTATGTTCCTTAAACATGAAATAAATGATAATGAGTTACTTATTTATACAACAATGTATCTATTATTAAACTTATGTTTTTAAGAAACGAAATATACTGCAACAATCTACAAAGACTCTGTTTCATTATGACTATAATTTTGAATCTAACAGATGAATATTATAATTTCTAGAATTTTTTGAAGTTAACCAAGCTGAAAATGTTGCAGATTTTAAACACATGTTTTTCTACACGTTGTATCTATCTTAGTTTTTACTTAAAACTAAAATCTAAATATACCCTTTTGAAAAGAACAATTTAAGGATTATGAATATATTTTTTTCCAAATTTTTCACTGTATATTTTTAGAGATATTGATATTTCATTTCACCGAATCATAATGTCTGCTGAAAATATTATGTAGTGATTTTTTTTTAAATTAAATAAAATTAGATAAAAATAAAGAAAATTAAAACAAATTATAGGAATTGAAATTAGATTCAGTTTTGGAAATGTTGGTGTCAAATTCAAAACCAAATTCTCAGTATTTGTAGGAGTCTGCAACCTCCGAAGTTCATTTAAGCTTGGGGAAATTCTCTGGTTTTAGTTTTCAGTCCCAATTTCCTTTTTTCGGCCAAAATAATAAAATCTAACGGAAATCGTCAAAACTAAACGGTTTCCAAGGTTTTCGGCCGAAAAACCATTCTTTTGGCCGAAAGATTATCGAACGAATTCCATCCGTCGGAAAAAATAAAATGACATGTCGTATCATTTTCTTTCACGCCAAATTGTATAAATGGGCTTTTGGCCAAACACATTTAACACAATTCATTGGATGGACATACATATATAAGCTCGAGGATAGGGATTTCAAAGCATTTCTATTACTTATTGCAGTTGTATTCTTTTCTTTCTTTATTTCTTCCCTCTATTCCATAGGCTTAATCGGAGGATCAATATCGATACATGGTAGTTTTCTAGAGCACTTAAACAAAGCTTAGAATCATCTTTTTGGTTTTTGTTGAATAAGGTAATTGATGTTTGTTCAAGTTTTTATTGGAATAACAATTTATATGTTGAAATATAAATGTTGAGCATTTTTTCAAGGTGATGTCTTTGTTGAACATATCTTTTAAAAATAACTATAAAAGTCATGGGAAACAAAAGTTTTCGCAAAAGAAAATATGATCACACTCAAGATGATACTCACCAAATCGAACAAAGGAAAGAACTTTATCGAAGAAAGAAATAAGAACGTGCAAATATTGAAGAAAGAAACGATGATAATGTCAATAGAGATTTTCAAGAAGAAGAAGTTCAACTAGATATGCATACACATATGATGATCGATCACACAACACACATTGGGACTGTATTCAGAAAGTACAAAATTTAAAGTATAGAATTCAAATTTAAAATATTGTAAATAATATAATTGATTGTAATTACAATTTGATGTTTTTCAAAAAACATAAATAGATTTGTCTCATAATGTCGAAGAAGACGTTGAAACTGAAATTGAAGAAGAAGACATTGAAACCAAAATTGAATCAGAAAACGAATCACCTATATGTATGTACATAAATTTAGATTAATACAAGATGAACACTCAAGTATATATAACTTAGTGAATTTGTGTTCGGGTTATGTTTTTTAATATAAACTTTAAATTGAAATATGCAGGAGAATTTATCAACATTGATGATGAAATATTAGAAAATGTTGATCCTGACAAATTTGGGAAGAAAAAAGCTAAGCATTATATAAGATATCGAACTAAGAACATGTGTAATAATTTTTTCAACGATGAATCAGTAACAGTACATGCTCAACTTTTACTTTGTCTATTGAAGTCAAGAAAGTTAAAAGAAGCTACATCATTATTGGGTATTCAAAAGTCGACAAAGAATACAAAGGTGCAACCGAATGTCTTTAACAATATAACTAATGTATTAAAATCTTTTGGAAAATCTCGAAAAGAAGATGTTCGTGTTGCACGTAAAACGTGATGCACGAGCATCTACGACTTCATCAAGCGAGCCAGTGCATGGAAAGAGAAGAACAACTGGACAGCGCCGACACATACATTTTTTTGAATTACTTTGAAAAGATTGTTGCGCTGTCATTTGAATGAAATCATTCATATGAAGCGCACTTGTATTGTAATATAGATAGGAAGGCATTTAATAGTTTTAATGCTGTTAGATAGGAATTAACTGTAGATTAGACAATTTTTCTTTCGAGAGGGAAAATGGAATATAGGCACCCTCCTTTGTACCATTGTAGGATCATTCTCATTTCATACAGGAGCAAGAGAGAGCAGAACAGGGAGCTTGTGAAGAATCCCCATGTACAAACATTGAATTAATAGGAAAGCTTTGATTCAATTTCATGGATGTGTTTGATCTCTGTGTGTTGTTGATATTATGCTATAGCATACTTGCATCTTTTTATGCTTATCTTCTATATGATGCAGTCAAGTGGTATCAGAGCCCTGAAGATCTTGTCTGTATATTTCAGGCAAGAGGAGTGAAGGAGGAAAGGAAAGCACTCTGATACTCATGACTTGCGTCAAGTGGTATCAGAGCGGGAGTACCTTTGATTTCTGAAGCAAAGACAGAGGAGACATAATTCTTCCTAGGAGAGAAAGGCAGTCGCCTGATCGTGAAGATAGGGATGCCCGAAGAAGGGGTAGGTCAGCAGGTAATGCTGAGATGGAACGAGAAATGAGGGAATCGGAGCCAGACTTGAAGAAATGGAGACCACCCAGAGACGTGGTGCTGGTGCAGCAGAGTTCAGTGACTCCGAGGTAGAAGAGGAGGCTGGACGCAATGCAGAGGAAGTCTCAGCAGAAGACGCATCAACTGAGAGGTTGATCAGAGCCATCGCCAGGATGATCTCGAAGACCAAGATGGACATTCCCGTCTATGATAGAAGTCTAAATGCAGAGGAGTTGCTGGATTGGATCCGAGCACTTGACACCTACTTCAATTATGAGGATATCGAAGAGGACAAGAAGGTGAGGCATGCTGTCACGAAGCTAAAATGACATGCAGCCTTATGGTGGGATGAATTGCAGGCAGACAAGTGTTCAAAGGGTAAACAAAAGATCAAGAGCTAGGATCGGATGATCGCCAAGATGAAGGCGAAGTTCATTCCGAGAGACTACCAGATCACACTGTTCAGGCACATGCAGAACCTGAGACAGAAGATGATGACGGTGAAAGAGTACACCGAGGAGTTCTACAGGCTCAACATTCGAGCTGGTCATCGAGAGAGTGATAACTAAAAGGTAGCAAGATACCTGAATGGTCTTAGGTATGACATTTATGATGAATTGAGCATGGTCACCATCCGAACAGTTGAGGATGTGTACCATATGGCTCTAAAAGCCAAAGAGAAGTTGAGCCGCAAGCAGGGACAATGAGGGCGAGGTAGAAGCCAACCTAGAGGCAAAACAGTTGCCCAAGAGAGAAATCAAAAGCCCAAGGAGGATTGGAAGAGGCCTTAGGGAAAAGCTGACAGAGGTGGAACCTCACAGCAGAGGCAACAAATTGCTGAGTTGAGGAGACAACAAGACAATCAGCAAGGAGGATATGCTGATGCCAACACTTTTCCTCGTACCCGAGGTAGAGGAAGAGGACGTGGAGGAATTATCACATGTTTTACATGTGGAAAAGACGGACACAAAGCCGTTGACTGTCCCGACATGAAAATGGAAAGAGGAAAAGCTCACGTCGCTGAGGCGCAGAGGCGTGATGTGGAGGATGAAGACACTGGAAGTGGGAAGTCACTGACAGTGCACAAGGCTCTTTTGAAACCTGAGAAAGAGGTGGACAACACAACTCAGAGATGCAGACTGTTCCGGACGACTTGCAAGACCAAGGGCTGGAAATGCAAGGTCATAGTGGACAATGGGAGCACCGACAATCTCGTTTCGACCGAGATGGTGGAGAAGCTGGAGCTGAAAATGAACAAACACCCGAGCCCATACAAAGTGACATGGCTGCAGAAAGGACACCAGGTATGTGTTACAAAACAATTCTTGGTAAATTTTAAGATGGGTGAATATAGGGATGAAATTCTGTGTGATGTCATTCCCATGGATGTCTATCATGTATTATTGGGAAGACCATGGCAGTTTGATAGAAATGTTGTTCATGATGGGAGAATGAACACATATACCTTGGAGAAGGATGGGAGAACACATACATTGCTCCCGGGGAAGGATAAGAAGGTGGAGCCGGAAGTAACCAGCACGATACTTCTCATGAGTGGGAAAGAGCTTCTCATAGAACTAGAGAAGGATGAGGATCCACAATTCTTTGTTGTCAGGAAGCCAAAAATTGTCCTGACAAGCACAAGAGTGGACGACTTGCCGGACGAGATTCAGGAACTGTTGGGAGAGTTTGTTGATATCATCGTGGAAGAACTACCTCGTTCGTTGCCACCGATGAGGAGTGTGAGTCACCATATTGACCTCATACCTGGAGCAAGTTTGCCAAATAAGGCAGCATACAGGTTGACACCTCAGGAGAACGAGGAGGTCAAAAGGAAGGTACAGGATCTGCAGGACACGGGACTAGTGAGAGAAAGTCTTAGTCCATGTGTTGTTCCGACAGTACTGAGTACAAAGCAGGATGGAGGTTGGAAAATGTGCACAGACTCCAGGGCGATAAATAAAATTACCATCAGGTATAGGTTTCCACTGCCGAGAATGGACGACTTGATGGATTGCCTGAGCGGGGCAAATTATTTTTCAAAGATAGATCTCAAGAGCGGATATCATCAAATCTGGATGAGAGAGGGAGATGAGTGGAAAACAACATTCAAAACAACCGAGGGTTTGTACGAATGGATGGTCATGCCATTTGGTTTGACAAATGCGCCAAGCACATTTATGCGGCTGATGAATGAAGTCCTACGGGAATTCATTGGCAAATTTGTGGTCGTATACTTGGACGACATATTGATTTTCAGCAAGACGAAGGCTGAACACGTGAGGCATTTGGCCATTGTGATGAGAAGGCTACAGCAGGAGAAGCTACTGATCAATTTGAAGAAGTGTTCCTTCATGCAGAAGGAACTCATTTATTTGGGTTTTGTACTTTCGGCAAATGAATTGAAGATGGATCCTGAGAAGGTGAACGTAATCAGGAATTGGCCATCGCCGAGAAATGTTTTCGAGGTGAGGAGCTTCCATGGACTGGCTAGTTTATATAGGAAGTTCATTCGAAACTTCAGTGGAATTAGCGCCGCAATGATGGACACAGTGAAGAAGCGGCATAAAGTTTTTCATTGGACAGCCAAGGCTGAGAGGAGCTTCAATCTGTTGAAGCGAAAGATAACAGAGCAACCAGTGTTGGTGTTGCCTGATTTTCAGAAAACCTTCCAGGTGAAGTGTGATGCCAGTGGGTATGCTGTTGGAGGGGTCTTAAGTCAGGATGACAGACCTGTTTCATATTACAGCGAGAAGCTGGATGATGCGAAACTGAAATATTCCATGTATGATAAGGAGTTCTATGCCATCATACAGGCATTGAAAATGTGGAGGCATTATTTGATACCCAAGGAATTTGTTCTGTACAGTGATAATCACGCATTGCAGTTCGTGAGTCAACAGGAGAAGTTGAACCAGAAGCATGCGAAGTGGGTAGAGTACATGAAGAATTTCACATTCGTGATCAAACACATTTCTGGGACTGCGAACAAGGTGGCTGATGCCTTGAGCAGAAAAAGTTTATTGCTGCAGGAATTCAGGGTCAAAACTTTGGGTTTTGAGAATCTGAAGAATATGTATGTAGGTGACGCAGACTTTGGCGAGGCATACGAGGCAGCCGAGAACCCAGTTCTCAGAGATCAAAGTCCTTAGATAGACTACCTGATCCAGGATGGATTGTTGTTCAAAGGCAATCAATTGTGCATTCCAGATTGCTCTATGAGAGAGAATTTGGTGCGGGAAAAGCACAGTGGAGGCTTAGCAGGTCATTTCAGACATGACAAAACATTCACCAAGCTGAGAAAATCTTATTATTGGCCTGGCATGCACGCAGATGTTAAACGGTTTGTTGACAGGTGCCGAATATGTCAACATGCAAAGGGCCGAAAGCAGAACATAGGGTTCTATCAGCCATTTCCCATACCTGAGAGGCCATGGGAGGCGATCAGTATGAATTTTGTGTTGGTTTTTCCAAGAACACAGCGAGGATTTGATTCCATTTTTGTAGTGGTGGACAGGTTTTTGAAGATGGCACATTTCATTCCATGTCATAAGACCAGCGATGCAACCCACATCGCGAACTTGTTTTTTAAAGAGATCGTGCGATTGCATGGATTGCCGAGAAGTATAGTCTCGGATCGGGACACGAAATTCATAGGTCATTTCTGGAGGACGCTATGGAAGAAGCTAGGGACTAACTTGGCATTCATCTCTTCTTACCATCCGCAGACAAATGGGTAGATAAAAGTGGTCAACAGAAGCTTAGGGGATCTGTTGAGGAGCCTAGTGGTGGAACATCACACCAGTTGGGATCAGATCCTACCACAGGCCGAATTCGCGTACAACAATTCGGTGAATCGGAGTATAGGTAAGAGCCCATTCCAAATTTTGTATGGGACACAACCAAGAGGAGTTTCTGAGCTCAGGGACTCAGAACAGGCTGAAACTAGCAGCGCGAGAGCTGAGGAATTCACTGAAGCAATGCAAGAACTTCACACACAGGTGAAGCAGCGATTGCAGAAATCGAATCAGGAATATAAGCGCAGAGCCGATCAGAGAAAGAGGTAGCTTTGGTTTGAATTTGGGGACATGGTTCTAGCGCACTTGAGAAAAGAAAGTTTCCCAAGGGGAACATACAACAAGCTCAAGATGAAGAAAATTGGGCCATGTAGAGTCCTGAAGAAATTCAGGGAGAATGCATATGAGCTTGAGTTGCCAGAGGGCATCGGGATATCTCCAATTTTCAACATTTCATATTTATACCCCTACAGGGCTGAAGAAGCAGGCACTGGAGCTGAGGAACCAGTGGTCCAGTGGCAGAAGCAATTGCCAGTTGTGCAGAAACTGTAGATGGAGTGCATACTGGACAAGAGAGTAGGCAGGAAGACCAGGAGAAAGCAGTATTTTGAATACCTGGTGAAATGAAGGAACCACCCAGTGGAGGATGCCAGCTAGGAAACAGAGGTAGTGATATAGAAGCATGGGCAGACTGTGCGGGAGCTCATGGACAGGAGCCCATGAAATCTTTTGAGCTGAGGAGTATGATGCAGGAGCATCTACGACTTCATCAAGCGATCCAGCGCGTGGAAAGAGAAGAACAGCTGGACAGCGCCGACACATACATTTTTTTGAATTACATTGAAAATATTGTTGCACTGTCATTTGAATGAAAGCATTCATATGAAGCGCACTTGTATTGTAATATAGATAGGAAGGCATTTAATAGTTTTAATGCTGTTAGATAGGAATTAACTATAGATTAGACATTTTTTCTTTCGAGAGGGAAAATGGAATACAGGCACCCTCCTTTGTACCATTGTAGGATCATTCTCATTTCATACAGGAGCAAGAGAGAGCAGAACAGGGAGCTTGTGAAGAATCCCCATGTACATACATTGAATTAATAGGAAAGATTTGATTCAATTTCATGGATGTGTTTGATCTCTGTGTGTTGTTGATATTATGTTTTTGCATACTTGCTTCTTTTTATTCTTATCTTCTATATGTTGCATATGTGATTGCATATCAGGTTCGAAACCTGAGAGAATGAGGGAATAAGTTCCAATTGTTTCACTGACCGAACTAGGAGATTTCTGCATAGAGTGTAGTCGAATTCCTCCGCATAGAGTGCGTTGAGGAGGTTCAACAGTGAAGCTCTTATTGTCATCGACCAAAATCGTGTTGGGTTATTCGAGCCGTGCAGGTGAAGTGCAGGTCGGATTGAAGTCTCAGTAGCAAGCCTGAGAAAAGAAAGGACGGGGTTGCTGTGACTGTGAAAGCACAGAACCTAGAAGACTTCAAGTACTGTTGGGAGTGGTTGAAGGTTGAGTACAGGGAGTGTGCACAAACACTATGGAGGAGTCCGATTTGGCAAAAGCTCAGGAGGGATAGTATCTTTGCTTCAGTTGCATGGGACGAAGCTGGTGAAGCGGAGAACTCTTCAAGAGGAAGAGAATCGACGACTTGAATTTTTCGTGGAGAGTCACGAAATCCCGCAGATCGTCAGATCACAGAGGAGTTGCAAGGGGGTTATCTCGCAGGCGCACGAGAGAATCTTTTGGTCATCGAATGTTGGCATATCGGGGTTGGTAAGTGCAAGAGTTGCATGCACGTCAAAATCGTGAGTTGCGATTTCCCGATTTAATCGGAACCGTCGATCATCGGAGGGACAGGTGGCACGAGATCCCGAGGATTCGAGACTCGAAACTTCGGCATTTTTGAAATCAAAGGGAGCATGGAGAAACAGCGAAGCCCTGAGTTGCGACGGGTCCCACAGAGACAGAGTGGAGGAAAACATGTGGCATCGCACATCGACGTTTGGGGTTTTGAAAGGTGAGTAAATCGCCACCTTTCATCTGCCGATTTCCCGATAGGGAAATCCCCGATACACAGAAGTGTTGACCGTTGACATCGGGGATCGAGATTCGAAGTTTCATATTGTACGGGAGGTGCACACAAGGTTCGCGAGTCCGCGAAACCCGATTTCCCGACTGGTGAAAGGGAGATCGTCGAGAAGTGTACTGTGGGTAAAGGACCCCCGAGTGAGTCAGAAGAGTTGCTAACTCTTTGGGCCGCGTTGTTGAAGGTCCTGGTGAGAGCGATCGTTTCGTCGAGGACACAGGTTGCGATCAAAACGTTACAAACAACAATTGTTTCAGGGAGAAATATAAAAGATCGTTTGACAATACACATGGAAAAAACGATGGGAACATCAAGAAAAACATTGCAAAAACATAGATTTTTTTTTTTCCAAATAGATGTAAATGATGAATTAGCTTGTTAGACAGTGATTTCTAGACAACCCTACAAATATAGACTTGCAGAAAATGTTAAAGAATTGGCCCGTAATTGTTGGTTGGAAGAATCTGGTGTTTCACCACATACAAGGGATGTGTTGCGATGAAGAAAAACACGAAATCAATATGAAGAACGTCCAAAACATATATTGCCAATGACACAAATAGAGTTGTTTAATAAGTTCAAAGAAGATCACAAATAAGTTAAAATTTCCATCAATACATTTGTGCAACAAAAAACATGGTTTGCTAGACCCATCATTGTCTGTGACACATGTTGTTGTCGTTATCATGTGGAGTTTGAGTTGTATTACGAAACTTCTTTGGATTTTTGTAAAACTTTATGGCCAGGTTCACCTCCTCCTTCCACATTCTGTGTTTTTTTTATCTAAAATTCTATGTGAAAGAGAAGATGATGATTTATTTTACAAAAAAAAATGTGTTGGTGGAAAGAAATGTGATCATTGTGGAAATATAAGTTTGTTTCATTCAAAGTATCATATTGATATGAATGATCAATCATTTTCTAATATAAGAGTCAATTGGAAGAGATATGAATATATGAGCAACACGACTCCACATTCTTCAAATGTTATTTCCAAAAGGCTTGATTTGAAGGTAGATATAATCTGTTTGATAGAGTTTTTGAAGAAGTTTGAGGAAGAAATCTATAAATACACCAAGAATTCACATAGATCTCGATGGCAAGATCTACAATTCAAACAATCCCGTGAAGTGTTTCCACCAGGGACAATTTTTTCTGTAGTTGATTTTGCAAAGAATTACACATTCGCTGCACAAAAAGAAATATAGAGTGAATATTATCATTCTGATCAAGTCACCATATTTGTCCACGTTCTATATAGACATGCTCAACGAAGTCTTCCAAACATAGAAAGAACCAATGACAATTGACATGTTATTAAAGAATATCACTTTTATAGAAGTGATGATCGAACATACGATGGACATTATGTGCAAGATTGTTTTGATAAATTTTATGATTCATTGAAAGAACGCAAAATCATATTCGATCGACATTGGATATGGTCTGATGGGTGTGCAAGTTAGTTCAAATCTGCACGATCATTCTATTGGTTATGCCGTCTTCATAAAAAATTAAACATTACACATTGTTGGAATTTTTTTGAGACTAGTCATGGAAAAGGAGAGCAGGACAGTGCAGGGGCATGTATAAAATGAGCACTTCGAAGGTATATGTTGAACCCTCATGACGATCGATTTGAATCCACTAAAAAATTTGTTGAATGGTGCAACATGGCACTAAGCCATGAATATAATCCATCAAGGAATGTGCGTAGGTGTGTATATATATAAATTTTACATGTATGTACACAGGATATATAAATCTGAACGTGTTCAAATTTATACTCAATCTTCAATCATTTTCTTGAGAGATTTCAAGTTAACAAGTTCTTGTTTTGTGCAGGTATTTTTGGCATGTTGGAATCGAAGATATAAATAGATCAATCTCATATGACGCCAGTACAATACCGGGGACAAGAAAAATACATTTAGTTAAAACAAAACGTTTTCAAAATGGGTTTGCATTTGATAGACGAAATGACTCTTGCTTTTGTTCAGTTTGCATAGACGACTCAGAATCCATAGATATTTGCGAGAACGAAAATGCAGGATATGTTAAAGCTTGGAGACATACTGAACTTAATGTAAAAGGTAAATTCCACTTGCAATCTCAAAGGAGATGGAATCAAATGGAACTATAGTGTCAGTTGATGGCGATAAAGTTTCTGATCTTGTTAGAGAAGGTAAATTTTTTATGTTTAAATTTTTTCAAATAACTTGTAGATACATACTTGTGTGATAATCTAACATGAATTAATTGTTGTTCAATATATCCAATTATTTGCAGGAGATGTTTTTTCCATGGTTGCACCTGTAGACAACACTGAAAACGTGAAATATTATTTGATGCGATGCATGGAACAAAAGATGAGGCTATTAG
>JZKD02S2356099.1:105355-134539 GCA_000966675.3 Picea glauca | reverse complement strand
ATATTTCAAAAATTAAAGATTTACAATTCAAACATGTGAAATAATACAGAATTCAAAAATTATAATTAAAATAAAATTGACATACATACCAAAAGAGTTAGTTGTCATCCTCCAACATACTCTTTCCCACAAAATATACTATAAACATATTTTCCACCAAATATAATTTAGACATCTGTAAAAATAAAAAACATAATAAAAAAACAAATAACACATATTAGCATATATACTACACAACTAAATATTAAATAAACAATAATTAATAATAACATAACCAACCATGGTTAAACAAATTTAAGATCTAGTTACTCTCTTAATTTAAGAGTACATGATTTAAAAAAATTGTAAATCTTAAAATATATTCTTGGTAAAAAAAATTGAATTATAGAACTATATAATAATCTGAAAATAAATATAGAACTTTGTATGAAGAAAGTTCACAAATCTCCATATTAAGTCATTATTCCAATGAAATACTTATCTCCTTGTGGATAAAGTTTCAAATCCTTGTGGATAAGGTCCCAAATCCTTGAGGTGAAATTTTCTTTGTGGATAAGGTCTCACATCCTTGAGGTGAAATTATCATCTCAAGTGATGTTATTGTGTTCTTGGTAAAACATATTGTGTGTTAGAGTTAGATAATAATCTGAAAATAAACATAGAACTGTGTATGAAGACAATTCACAAATCTCCATGTATTAAGTCATTCTTCCAAAGAAATACTTATCTCCTTGTGGATAAAGTCCAAAATCCTTCAGGAAATTCTCCTTGTGGATAAAGTCCCAAATCCTTGCATGTAATTCTCATCCCAAGTGTTGTTATTTGATCATATTTACACAGCAATAAAATACTAATCTCCTCAGCAGTTAAATACTTCTCTTCTTTTTCTGCAGTGGTCATATAATCAAATTTCACGATGCCCTTTCAAACTAAAGGAATCATAAATCTTCATACTAAACAATTCTTCCAAAAAACTACTTATTATATAAAAAGTTCACAAATCTCTATTTTAAAAATGATTCTTCCGAAAAATACTTATCTTCTCTTTCTTCGATGGTATAGATGTTCTCATATAATATTACGCCATTCTTGGACAAGAAAGTAATGACTGCAATCAAGGAAAATTTAGAAACTTTCTCTTTTTTGATGTGGGATAGAATCTGTTCTCAAATATTCAAACATATTCAAGTTCAAAATTAAGTCTTCATCATTATCTAACCTTAAATAATTTTGAATGTACACCATTTAAGACAACGACAAACTTATCTAGGGGTTCTATATAATTCAAAATAATTGAGGAAAGACTAAACTATAAATTTGAGAAAACAAAAATTTGATAAAAGTCAAGAATATACATTTATGAATCATCTTGAATGGACACATCCTTTCCTAATCTGGTTTCTTCCTCAAACCCAATCTCCCTTCCAAACACACTCTCAGATACTCTCTTCTCCACATTAGCCTATATAACACATTTCAAATTTGAAAATTAAAAAAATTATATTCAAATGATTATATAACACATTAAATTTGAATGATTTTAAGATATTAAATGATATCTGTGAACTTCCACCGTCTTGAAACTCTCCCAATGAGAATTGAGACAAGCCAGCCAAAGTACCAATAGATGGAATAGAGAGTTGTGAACAACACAACTAAGAACTAAATCGATGATTCAATGTGTTCACAATTATACAAAATTATAAATGTTGTTGAACTCTTATTCAAAAGAGTGGAGATTGAACAACTATTAGAAAAAGCATACTCGATTCAATCCATCCAAATTCAAACTTCTCGAATCAAGTCCCCTACCGATTGGAGATTCGTTTAACATATCTTCAAACTGCAATTAATGGCAAGAAGAACTTGATTATTTATATAGAGACAAGGATATCTAAATCTATAACTCAAAGTAAACTATCATAAAATGTGTCAAAATTTGCCTAAATAGATCACATACCAATCTACGATTCATGTCATCATTCTGAATGACCTTCTTCCAACCATCCCGACAAAATTTTGCATACTCCAAAACTTCTTCTGCTGACATTGCTTCTAAGTTTGCATCTGTTTTATCAACAAATGTGGCTCGAGAATTGGCTTATACTCGCTTACGCATCATGCCAACATCAACACCATAAACCATAGCTTCCAAATTTTCCCCGATTGCAGTCCTGGCCTCTTTGCCAACTTCTGATGTAGCCTGGAACTCTGAAAGTGATGCAAATGCCCCTGTTGGGCGTGGTACTAAAGGTTGTGGAGGCCTCGGCAATGATGCACTTCGATATTCCCCTTTGCGATCATACGTATGTCCTTTACCAGTCCCATAATATTTGGACGACAAACTAGTATAATCCGAGTGCATGTGCAAGAAAAACTCTGCAAAAAAATGTATTGCAAAATAGTGTGGAACCTCATCGTTCCATGACAATTTCCCATATGCCGCCAAAAATATGTTATACAGATGACTGACAAAGTCAGGGTGCTTAAAATATTACACCTTCAACATTTTTTTCTTTGGGCCCTCTTTCAAATTGAACATGGAGATGTCGTCTTCTTTTCAAACTCTTTTTTTAACTATCTCCCATTTATCAGGGCCCATCAACTCCGACTTTTGCTACCTCATTAGATCGATGAAACTGTTAGTGGCTGGCCCCATCTTTCGATATGCATCCATAAGGTTTTCTAGTGAATGAAAAAAAAATTGCAAACTTTGTTTTCTCTCCTGAGGAAGTTCCAAGATCACCAAATCATTTTCCAACCTCTTTTTAATACCTGAGCATCGTTCAAGTGTCATTGCTTCTGTATTTCTTTCGCAGGGAAGTTCATCACCAACTTCTGAAGGATAGGTGGATGTTGGCATGTAATATTCTATTTCTTCATAATGCGGCCTCATAAATTCACCTTCAACCTCTGCACCGACATTTGAATCTTCGTGACATCCACTCTTATTGTCGCCCCTTGCTCTAAATTGATTTCCTACACATACATTTGAAAGTAACTTCAAGATTTAACCTCACATAAATTTATATACAACAAAATTCAACAAAAATAAACAAAATTTAAGAAACTTACCAAAATTATTATCTTGTCTAGAGCTATTCACTACATTCTTAGGTGTAGGAGTGTTGATGCGCAACCTATCTAAGAAGGTTGCATCCATAACACTGGTTTGAGCAGGCTCTGCAACTGATCTATTTACAGACTCGTTTGAAAATCTCCTCTGACTAGATTGTTGGTGCTCACTCAGAGTCTCAATTGAAGAAGGAGTTCATGTTTTTCCTTCTTGAGAATGCTTATAGTGTTTGCGAGGAATGTTTGGATAATATCGTGTCGACATCACTCCTCAATATCTATCCACAATGCAGAGTTTATTAAAAAAAATCTAGAGATGTACACAAAAAAGCAATTAAAAACGTAGAGATAAATCAATTTTTTTAAAAATCAAGCCACAAAGGCACTCGCTCATTAGAAGGCTCAAATACTTGTCATTCATACATGAATCAATCAACTAAAATATAAGTAAGGGGTCCATAGACAACATGGTAGATTCTTATCCTTCACTCATCATCCATGCACAGAAAAACAGGGCATTTGAATCTATAGGTTTTTAAACACCGAAGTGATGATCATCGATTCAGATCCCGATTGATTGCTCAGGGATAGACTGATGACTAAAGGGATAAGTGACATAAGATAAAACCACAAACTTTTCACAATAATCAATAAAACCCACACATAGAATTCATTGAAATCAGAAGTTGGGTTCGCCAAGGGACTGCCATTCCACTGAGAAGTTTATCATTCACAATCCACATCAAAGAAGAAAACACAAAAACTAAACATTTAGCCATGATTCAATCAACTAAAATATAAGTAAGGGGTCCATAGACAACATGACAGATTCTTATCCTTCACTCATCATCCATGCATATTAAAGAAGGGCATTGGAATCTATAGGTCTTTAAACACCGAAGTGACGACAGTCAATTCGGCTCCTGGTCGACTGCTCATGCAAAGACTGATGACTAAAGAGATAAAGGATAGAGGATAAAACAACAATCTTTTCATAATAATCAACAAAACCCACACAAAGAATTCATTGAAATTAGAAAGTTGGGTTCGCCAAGGGAAATCAATTTAGAAAAACAAGCAAGTCGATCATTAAAAGTTCCCTATGGTTGGATCCACTAAAAAACGTATTAGAACATTTCTTTAATATTCCTTAAAAGTTCCCTATGGTTGGATCCACAAAGGCCGCATATAATGTAATGCATTAGAATTTCCAAAACAAAGAGTTTAATCTTCATAACCTCACACAAACTTGTTTTAATCACAACGAGGTGAAGGTTTTGCATTAACATGGATTATATGCCATTGCCTTAAACTTCCCATTAGCATTGTTTAAATGTCAGATTTTTTATAATAATTCCTTTATTGTCATGTTAAATGGGATGGGATTGAGGGTTGTTTGTATTCCTAATATAAATTAAATTAAGATGAGGTGGAGCAAATGTAATTTTGCTATATTATATATTTGAATCACTTGAGAGATTTAAGTACAAATTGTTGGATAGTTGTAGATATAGTTGAACTAAATACATAATTTTGAAATATTTTATGGTGACCTAAAGTTACATAAAGGGACCTAATTTTACTATCAACTAAGGGATTTCCACTAATGGATACATAAAGAGACCTAATTTTACTATTAACTAAGGGATTTCCACTAAGATATTTTATACCTATTTTTTACATAAAGGAACCATATTTCCACTAAGGGATTTCTTAACTATAAACTCCCTAACTCCCTTGCTTGATATAGTTTCCCCATTAAGAGAATGACTAAAACTAGGTACTTAATGTACATGCACAAGAGACTACTAACATGAAAGAAAATTTGCTACCTATTGCTTAGTGGGGGTTGGCATAAATATGTCAATTCTTGGCTAAATCATTTTAGAATGGAGAAGATCACTCTACAGAACATTGATATACCATTAAAAATACTATTAAATAGAAATTCAATGAAATATCAATTTACTTATGAAGAGTTTTTGTTAACTAGAAGGTAGGGATAAAATGTTATTNNNAACATAAAAACTCCCATATGATATGGGTTTTCATTAGAAAATGTTTCTACTATGAGTGGATATATCACTAGTGTTAGGTCACATGGCCCTCATAACATTATGATTCCTTGTTTCCTCACACACTTCCTACCATGTTTAAATTATGCCTACGTATCCAACACAAATCCAATAAGTTGTCAATTTGAAGTTATATTATATGAATATAAATATCATCAATAAGATAAGAATTAAATAACTTTGGTCAATATTTCTGAAGTAATAAACGAGTATAATTTAATTAGTTCCCATCTAAGACTCTTTTATTTCTATAAATTAGAATTGATCATCCAAAATGAAGTATTTGTTATAACTATTCCTTTAATCAAAGGGCCTCTACAATTGGAAAAGACCACAAAAGTGGGAGACTGGTTTATTTTTTAGCAGTTTACTACACAAGTAGGTCACTCATGTCTTACACAGATATGTGAACAAGACTCATGACAATATGTAGAACATGTGAAGCATAGGGGGAGATTTACTTACCCATTATCATTAGGTCTCACTAGATGGTTTCAAGATGTTTTTTGTCAACCTAGTCCAAATATAAATGACTCTTGGCAATGAATATTTCTTTCTTTTGTTATTAAATGAAGAACACAGAAAAATGCAAAACCAAGCGTGAATTACAATCATGTTAGTCATTGAGTTTTTTAATGAAATTTTTGTTTGAGGCCATAACTAAGGGAGCATATACCATAGCTTGGCCAGACTCACTAACCTAAGGAATCTTGATAGCTTGTCTAATGGCCATTACAAATTACCTAAAACAAAATCAATCTATGAATAGATTAACTCATTATAGAAATACCAACATTAACAAAGTAATATAGATTTTCTATTCATGGAAAATATCTTGAATCTTAGTGTTGATTCTTTGTGTAAATGTTTGCTAGAAAACACTTTGAACCTAATCAATCTATGAATAGGTTGACTCATTATAGAAATACCAACATTAACAAAGTAATATAGATTTTCTATTAATGGAAAATATCTTGAATATTAGTGTTGATTCTTAGTGTAAATGTTTGCTAGCAAACACTTTGAACCTAGTTTTAAGGATTTTGTCACTTGTTATTACTTACTTTTAATAATATTTTTTTTAAACTCTTGTACACTACGAAATTGTGTTAAAAAATACGATGCACTCAAGAAATCACTGTTCCATATATATAGATTCTTGTTCTTGAACTACAATCATACAATATGATACTAGATTATTCTTTGTTAAGTACAATGCCATATTCACTCTTTTCAATTCATGTCCATCTTACTCATGGTTGTTTATATTTGATAAAAAATGAATTCTACCTTTTTGCAAGATTGCTTTCATCTTTTTTCCTTTTCATTTAAAGAACAACAATGCCACAATACTAGTAAATTACACCAACACACAAAATTTTGTAAATATCAACATCCCTAAAAAAAGTAAATATATTTGTATATACTACCAAAGATCTCAAATGATGAATAAATCCAAGGGATATAGGAAAGTGTCATAAGGTATTTACAAAACTAGTAAAAATAGAGCTTCAAATGSAACTTTATGCCTTACTAGTCAATGGAATGGATATGTTATTATGTGTTGAATCGTGTAAGAAGTCAAATAGTCAATTAGGTCAGAGTGCGACTAAGTAGGAAGTTTTGTTGGGAAGTTACACTAGGAGATAACCGACCTAATATGGAAGTGATAGATTTACTGAACTATGCATAATTGACTTGAAGATCACATTGAGATAATTAATGGAAATAATGGATACATGTTTCTAGAACATGTCAACAAAAACCTAAAAGGTTTTAAAGAATGTTTATTGGTCAATTATTTGTGTAGTATGGTCTATGAGTAGTTGAATGGTTGAGGACTACGTTGATTTGGGTTCTTGGTAGAATAGCACTCAACGTTACCATGGAATAAATCAATCCTAATGGTTTCTTTGAGGATGCATATATTAACATCAATGAATTAACAAAATGTACAATGGATTACAACATCAAAAGCAACATGTGTATGGTGCATTGAAAATAACTATTGAACCAATTCATTGTCATTAAGAAGTGGGAATCAAATGACATGTAGAAGTTGAATTGATTGTTCAACTGGCATGTAAAGAAGAGGAACAATCGTAACTATCTTTTAGAGATGGGCCATAAGAATATGAATTGCTAGAGATTGAGAGAGGGAGGTAGAAGTTCGAATATTACAATTGAGAAAGGATGCAATTATAGGTCTTTACAAATGGAAAAGACCACCAAAGTGGAAGACATTAAAAAAGACCACCAAAGTGGGAGACTGGTTACGTTTTCAGCAGTTTACTACACAAGTAGGTCACTCATGTCTTACACAAATCCAATAAGTTGTCAATTTGAAGTTATATTAAATGAATATAATGAAGTATTCATTATAACTATTCCTTTAGTAAAAGGGTCTCTATAATTAGAAAATAGCACCAAAGTAGAAGACACTGGAAAAGACCACCAAAGTGGGAGACTGGTTCCATTTTAAGAAATTTACTACACAAGTAGGTCACTCGTGTCTTACATGAGAGATGTGACCAAGACTCATGACAATATGTAATACATGTGAAGTATAGAGGGATATTTACTTACCCATTATCATTAGGTCTCAATAGATAGTTTCAAGATGTGTTTTGTCAATCTAGTCCAAATATAAATGACTCTTGGCAATGAATATTTCATTCTCTTGTTATGAAATGAAGAACATAGAAAAATGAAAAACTTGGCCTGAATTACATAATCATGTTAATCATTGAGTTTTTGAATGAAATTTTTGTTTGAGGCCATAACTAAGGGAAAATATATCATAGTGACGCAGACCCCCTGCCCTCGGGCTGAGATCCACGCATGATCATCGCTAAAACCACGCCAAGGGTTAATCAAACCCTTTGTTTAAGCCACAAAATATTTCGGGCTTCACGAGTTGGAGGTTCTTGACACAATGTCACAACTTTTACAATCGTCGAAATCTGAAACGTCAACGAAGGTTGAATCCTCCAACGCGAAAAGCACATGCCACCTTTTAGCCACTAGTTTCGTCTTTCGAGACTTTGAGCGAACAACCAATAGTCGTTCATCTTCCCTTATGATTCCCCGAACTCTGAAATCTTGGAATGCCAAAATGGGCTCAACGTCCCATGGAATGCAAGATCGATGGCCTTTCGGGATTTTTACCGATTCTTGACCCCTCTTTTGACTCCGCCGCACATATCCTCTGACTGATACTTGGGACCCACCTTTCCTCATTTCTCTCTTCGCGATTTAGAGAGTTGTGTTGACCATGCAACTCCACTTCTTGAGTCCCGAAACCCCAAAACCTGATTGGTACCCAACGACTATTGTCGCTCAACCTTTTCAGGAATCTTTCCTTTCCCTCTTTAGGATTTCGCCCACTGAGAGTTTGAAACTCTCGATTCCAAAGTCACTGCCTCCTCTATTTCCCGAACCCCGGAAAGTCGAAATGCCAAAATTTCACTCCAAAGGCACGTTGCGTTTTGCGACTTCAGGATTTTCAATACAAAGACCCTTGAATCCTTGTCATCGGAATTTCCGGAATGCCGAACCCCGAAATACCAAAATGCCGAAATTTCACACCTAAAAATCTCTTTCGCGATTCAGGAATTAAAGTGACCAAGGATTTTGACCTGCACTCCCAACTTACGAATCCCCAATCCCTAAAATGATCTGTTGGCTCAAACTGACCACAATCAACAATTCACGTTGACTCTTGATGTCAAGGCGGAGGATTCATCTAGCTCCTAACTACCTTACAGCTCCCCTGGATCCTACGGTCCTCGCAGTTTTGTGAGTTCTCCATGGAGAATTCTGACCACTAGATGCACTCCTCAATGACTTCTGCCCAAAGGACTTGGTGTTCTCCCTCCTGAACTTGACTTCTATGAGTCGATTTCGATCTCCGTCTCCCTGTGAGCACTTCAAAGGTGTTATCCTTCCTGATCTTTCACTTGTAAGCTGAAGCTTCCCAAAAGGATCCCTGCTTACACTCCTTGCGACAAATATTCAAATAACCTATGGTTATTTGAGTCTCCGACCTTGTGCACTCGTTGCAACAATGGTCCTCTCAATATTCCCATTAGTTGATAAGTTCTAAGGCTCCAACCAGCCTGCGCACACCTTGCACAACTCTGTGCTTCACCTGCACTTTAGCTGGTATGAGAACAATGGTATCTCTCTTGAGATTTCTGAGATGCAACTCAGACCCTCGTCAATGCACACCTTATGGACGTTCACTGAACTCCTTACAGGAATTATCAAGAAGAGAAACAATTGAAACTCATTATTCTCCTCTCTCAGACTTCATACATTCACCATGAAATCATACACACAATGCAACATTGAAACAAATGCATAACAGAAAAACAAATCAACTGTAAACATACCATTCAACAAATGTAAATATTAAGAATCATAACACCATGAAAGTTGAGTCAAAGCTTCATATATTAATTCAAGTGCTCCTATACATGGGTTCTTCTCTACAGCTCTCTGCTACAACTCTACAACTTATGAAATCTGAATGATCATCCAAAATTACAATGATACAAGGGTGAGGGTGTCTATATCCATTTTCCCTCCTACATTTCTAAACTGTCTAATCTAACATTCATATCTACCTACTTTACATTAACAAACTTAAATTCCTATTACATCTGGCAAATGAGAATAATTTCTCCAGATCTATTCATGTATCCAAGACATAAATGTAAGTATGCTTCTCCTAGCTATTACATTAATGATTCATATTTCAAAATTCAAAATCTTTTCATAAAAACGTGTCCTTTTTGCATCCGCGCGTTCAGTTGTTCCTTTGACTAGGCGTGTTCTTTGGCTTTATACGATGCTCTTGCATCATACTCCCGCATTTGAAATTTTTCATGAACTCCTATTCATGACCTCTTGCACGGTCTTTCCATGCCTATGAATTTCTACTTCATCCTCCCAACTGGCATCTTCAACTGTATGTCCCTTCCATTTGACCAAGTATTTAAAATACTCTTTTCTCTTAGTCTTTTTTCTAACCCTTTTTTCAATTATGCTTTCCATCTGTGGCTCTACAGCTACAGGCATTTGTTTTGTCCATTGAATTTATTTTTGTTCCTCCTCTGCTCCTGCTTCTTCAGCTCTGTAAGGGTACAAATCCACAACATTGAATATCGATGAGATTCCGACCCCATCGGGTAATTCAATCTCATATGTGTTTGCCCCAAATTTCCTTATGACCTTGCACGGTCCAATATTTTTCATCTTCATCTTATTATACATTCCCCTTGGGAACCTCTCCTTCCTCAGATGTGCAAGAATTAGATCACCAACTTCAAATTGAAATTCTCTCCTGTGTTGATCTGCTCTCTACTTGTATTCTTGACTTGAACTCTGCAATCGCTCCTTAACTTGGCTGTGAAGCTCCTTCATTCCTTCTGCAAAGTCGTCTACATTAGCACTCCTGAATTCATTTTGTTCTGAATCATTGAATTCATAAAATCCCCTTGGATGCATTCGATATTCAATATGGAATGGACTTTTCCCTATGCTTCTATTGAGTGAATCAGTCTAAGCGAATTCTGCCTGTGGCAGAATGTGATACCATTGACTATGGTGTTCAGTCACTAAGCTTCTTAACAAATCTCCCAAGCTCCTGTTTACGACCTCTGTTTATCCATCTGTCTGAGGATGATGTTTTGAGCTAAAAGACAAACTTGTCCCTAACTTCTTCCATAAGGTCCTCCAAAAATGCCATACGAACTTGGTATCTCTATCAGACACGATACTCTTTGGCAAGCTGTGAAGTCTGATGACTTCCTTGAAAAACAGGTTCGCAATATGAGTTGCGTCACTGGTTTTCTGCATTGGTATGAAATGTGCCATTTTTGAAAATCTGTCGACTACCAAAAAGATCGAATCATATCCTCTATGTGTCCTTGATAGTCCCAATATGATATCCATGCTCACTGCATCCCACGACCTTTCAGGCATGGGCAATGGTTGGTATAACCCTGTATTTTGTCTTTTTCCTTTCATGTGCTAGCAAATTCTGCACCTACCCACAAATTTCCTAACATTTGTTCTCATCCCTGGCCAAAAATATGATCCATTCAACTTCGAGAACGTCTTGTCATGACCAAAATGTCTGGCCAATCCTCCACTGTGTTTTTCCTTCAACAAATTCTCCCTCATGGAGCATTTTGGAATACATAGTTGATTTCCCCTGAACAATAATCCATCCTATATCATGTATTTAGTCCATTGACTTTAGTCCTTGAGAATTGGATTCTCAGATGCCTCATATGCCTCTTTAAAATCTAGGACATCCCTGTACATTTATTTGAGGTTATCAAAACCCAAATTCTTGACTCTGAATTCCTACAGAAGCAAACATTTCCTGCTCAAAGCATCAACAACTTTGTTAGCAGTTCTAGAAATATGCTTAATCACAAAAGTAAATTTTTTCATGTAATCAACCCATTTAGCATGTTTTTGGTTCAACTTCTCCTGTTGAGTCACGAATTGCAAAGCGTGATTATCATTGTACAAAAAAAACTCCTTGGGAACCAAATAGTGTCTCCAATTCTTCAATGCTTGTATGACGACATAGAATTATTTGTCATATGTGGAGTACTTAATCTTCTCTTCATTCAATTTTTCACTAAAATATGCGATCGATCTATCATCTTGGCTCAAGACCGCTCCAATTGCAAATCCACTCGCGTCACACCTAACCTAGAGTGTCTTACTAAAATCTGGCAAAACCAGAATTGGTTGCTTAGTGATCTTCTTCCTCAACAGATTGAAACTCTTCTTTGCTTCCTCCGTCCAGTGAAAAGATTTATGTCTTTTCTTCACCATATCCATCATCGGTGTGCTAATTCCACTGAAGTTTCAGATGAATTTCCTGTAGAAGCTACCTAAACCATGGAAGCTTCGAACTTCAAACACGCTCTTCGGCGATGGCCAATTCTTAATCGCCTTTATCTTTTCCGGATCCATTTTTAATTCATTTGAAGAGATAACAAAACCCAAATAAATGAGTTATGTCCTCATAAATGACGATTTATTCATATTAATCATCAATTTATCTTGTTGTAATCTTCTCATTACTGCAATTAAATGCTTTAACTATTCTGCTTCTATCTTGTTGAAAATTAATATATCATCAAGATATACAATGACGAAATTCCCTATGAAATCCTTCAGGACTTCGTTCATCAACCTCATGAAATTTTTGGGCACATTCGTTAAGCCAAATGGCATGAAAATCCATTCATACAGCCCCTCATTCGTCTTCAATGTTGTCTTCCATTCATCACCTTCTCTCATTCGAATTTGATGATACCCGCTTTTCAAATCAATCTTTGAAAAACAATTTGCTCCACTCAAGCAATCCATCAAGTCATCCATCCTTGGCAATGGAAATCTGTATCTAATGGTAATCTTATTGATCGCCCTTAAGTCTGTACACATTCTCTAGCCTCCGTCTTTCTTTTGGGCTGAGCACTGTTGGAACATCGCATGGACTGAAGCTTTCTCGAATCAATCCTTTGTTCATTAAGTTCTGGACCTGTCTCTTAACTTCTTCATTTTCCTGCGGTGTCAACCGATATGCTACTTTGTTTGGAAAACTGGCTCCAGGTATAAGATCGATATGATGGCTTATACTCCTGATAGGTGACAACGAACAAGGTAGTTTGTCCACTACTATATCAACAAACTCTCCCAGCAACTCCTGGATTTATTCTAGTAAATCATTTATCCTTGTACTGGTCAAAACAATTTTGGGCTTCCTAACCACAATAAATTGTGTGTCTTCCTTCTTATTAACCTCATCAAGAAGTTCCTTCCCACTCATGAGAAGTACAATGTTCCTCATTTTTTTTTTCACCTCCTTATCCTTAATTGGCAACAACATGTGAGACCTACCATTTGTTTCCAAGGTGTATGTGTTCTTTCTCCCATCATGAACCACATTTCTGTCATATTTCCATGGTATGCCCAACAATAGATGAAAAGCATCCATGGGAATGACATCAAATAATATTTCATCTTTATATCCTCCTATTTTAAATTCAACTAAACATTGTTTAGGGACATTTACCTGTTGTCCTTTTTGTAGCCACGAAACTCTGTATGGGCTTGGATGTACAATAGTCTCTAGCTCCAGCTTTTATACCATCTCTGTAGATACAATATTGTATGTGCTACTGCTATCCACTATGACCTTGCATACCCTATCCTTAGTTTTGCAAGAATTCTGAAACAAACTATTTCTTTGGGTTGGGTTCTCTGCCTACTTCTTCGTCTTTAAGAGAACTTTCCTCATCATCAAAGATCTTCCGCCCTCAGCGTCTTCTGTCTCAACATTCCATCGTTGAGCTTCGACAATGTGAGTTTCACCGCCATCTTTCTTCCTATCTGGACACTCATAGGATTTATGTTCGATTTTTCCACAAACGAGGCATTTCACTTCACCTCCTCTGCCTCTTCCTCTTCCTCTGGCTAGAGAAAAAATATTTCTATCAGCATATTGCTTGCCCTGTGAGCTTCCTCCTCTCTTCGGTTGAGTTTGAGGTTTCTTTCCCTCTTCTTTAAGTTTCTGACTTCTGTCTTGGGAAATTGCTTTGCCTCTAGTTTGACTTCTACCTCGGCCTCTTTGGCCTTGCTTCTAGCTGAGCTTCTCTTCATATTTCAGAGCTATCTGATAAACATCTTCCACATTTCAAATGGTCATCATGCCCATCTCATCTTGAATGTCATATCACAGACCATTCATGTACCTGGAAAGTTTTTCATCATCGCTTTCCCAATGACCTGCTCTGATGTTTATCTTGTAGAATTCTTCAGTGTATTCTTTCATTGACATCAGCTTCTGTCTCAAATTTTGCATCCTCCGAAACAAAGTGATTTGATAATCCCTAGGTATAAATTTGGCTTTCATCTTTGCAACCATTCTATCCCAAATTTCGATTTTTTGCTTGCCCTTGCAACGTCTGTCAGCCTATAGTTCATCCCACCACAGTGCTGCATGCCCTTTAAGTCTAGTAACGACATGTTTTACTTTCTTATCTTCCTCGACATCCTCATAGTCGAAGTATTTTTCTAGAGATCTAATCCAGTATAGAAGTTCTTCAACATCCAAGTTGCCTTCGTACAGTGGAATGTCCATTTTTTCTCTGGCACCTATTCTTCCAACAACCCTGAATAGGCGTTCGTCTGCAACATCTTCGACTGCAACTTCTTCCCCTTCGTTTCCAACTTCATTTTCACTTTCATCTTTGCTGATATCCCCAGCATCAACTGTGTGCCTCTGTGTTGTCTCCATAGAATCAAGTCTAGCACGTAACTCATGCATTTCTCTTTCCACTGCTAGATCAAGCATTGGCCTATCTCTTCTTCTTGGCAGCATGGCTGAATTTTTTATCTTTTCTCTCTGCTACAGAAAGCAAAGAATTTGTTCTGTTCTCTGATACCACTTGACACAGAACCCCTTCCCTCGGGTCGAGATCCACGTAGGATAATCACTAAAACCACGTCAAGGGTTAATCAAACCCTTTGTTTAAGCCACAAAATATTTCAAGCTTCGCGAGTTGGAGGTTCTTGACACAATGTCACAACTTTTACAATCATCGAAATCTGAAATGTCAACGAAGGTTGACTCCTCCAACGCAAAAAGCACATGCCACCTTTTACCCACTAGTTTCGACTTTCGGGACTTTGAGCGAACAACCAATAGTCGTTCCTCTTCCCTTATGATTCCCTGAACTATGAAATGTCAGAATGTTGAAATGGGCTTAATGTCCCATGGAATGTGAGATAGATGGCCTTTCGGGATTTTCGTCGAGGCTTGACCCCTCTTTTGACTCCGCCGCACGTATCCTTTAACTGATACTTGGGACCCACCTTTCGACGTTTATCTCTTCTCTATTTCGGGAGTTGTGTTGACCATGCAACTCCACTTCTTGAGTCCTGAAACCCCGAAACCGAATTGGTACCCAACGACTATTGTCCCTCAATATTTTCGAGAATTTTTCCTTTCCCTCTTCGGGATTTCACGAACCGGGAGTTTGAAACTCTCGATTCCAAATTCACTGCCTCCTCTACTTCCCGAACCCCGGAAAGTCGAAATGCCAAAATTCAACTCCAAATACACAATGCGTTTCGCGACTTCGAGATTTTCAATGCAAATACTCCCAGCTCATTGTCATTGGAATTTCCTGAATGTTGAACCCCGAAATACCGAAATGCCAAAATTTCACACCTGAAAATCTCTTTCACGATTCGGGAATTAGAGTGACCAAGGATTTTGGCCTGCACTCCAAACTTACGAATCTTGAATCCCCGAAATGATCTGTCGGCTCAAACTGACCACAATCAACAGTTCACGTTGACTCTTGATGTCAGGGTGGAGGATTCATCCAACTACTAACCACCTTATAGCTCCCCTGGATCCTATCGTCTTCGCGATTTCGCGAGTTCTCCATGGAGAATTCTGACCACCAGATGCACTCCTCAATGACTTCTGCCCAAACGAATCGGTGTTCTCCCTCCTTAACTTGACTTCTATGAGTCGATTTTGATTTCTGTCTCCCTTTGATCACTTGAAAGGTGTTATCCTTCCTGAGCTTTCACTTGTAAACCCAAGCTTCCCAAAAGGATCCCTGCTCGCACTCCTTGCGGAAAATCTTCAAATAACCTTTGGTTATTTGAGTCTCCGACCCTGTGCACTCTTTGCAACAGTGGTCCTATAAATATTCCCCTTAGTTGATAAGCTCTAAGGCTCCAACCAGCCTGCGCACACCTTGCACGACTCTGTGCTTCACCTGCACTTTAGCTAGTATGAGAACAACGGTATCTCTCCTGATCTTTCTGAGATGAAACTCAGACCCTCATCAATGCACACCTTGCGGATGTTCACTTCATTCCTTGCAGGAATTCTTAGGAAGAGAAATAATTGAAACTCATTCTTCTCCTCTCTCAAACTTCATACATTCACCATGAAATCATACACACAATGCAACATTGAAACAAATGCATAGCATAGAAACAAATCAACTGTAAACATACCATTCAACAAATGTAAACAGTAAGCATCATAACATCATGAAAGTTGAGTCAAAGCTTCATATATTAACTCAAGTGCTCCTATACATGGATTCTTCTCTACAACTCTCTGCTTCAACTCTACATCTTATGAAATCTAAATGATCATCCAAAATTACAATGATATGAGGGCGAGGGTATCTATATCCATTTTCCCTCCTACGTTTCTAAACTGTCTAATCTAACATTCATATCTACCTACTTTACATTAACAGACTTAAATTCCTATTGCATCCAGTAGATGAGAATAATTTCTCTAGATATGTTCATATCTCCAAGACATAAATGTAATTACGCTTCTCCTAGTTATTACATTAATGCTTCAGATTTGAAAATTCAAAATGTTTTCATAAAAACGTGTCCTTTTTGCATTCGCGTGTTCAGTTGTTCCTTTCACTAGGCGCGTGCTTTGGCTTTCTACGATGCTCCTGCATTACATAGCCTATCCTGACTCACTAACCTAAGGAATCTTGATATCTTGGTAATGACCATTACAGATGACCTAAAATGAAATCAATTTATGAATAGATTGACTCATTATAGAAATGCCAACATTAACAAAGTAATATAGCTTTTCTATTCATGGAAAATATCTTGAATCTTAGTGTTGATTCTTAGTGTAAATGTTTGCTAGAAAACACTTTGAACCTAATCAATCTATGAATAGGTTGACTCATTATAGAAATACCAATATTAACAAAGTAATATAGATTTTCTATTCATGGAAAATATTTTGAATCTTAGTGTAAATGTTTGCTAGCAAACACTTTGAACCTAGTTTTTAAGGATTTTGTCACTTGTGATTACTTATTTTTAATAATATTTATTTAAGACTCTTGTACACTACGAAATTGTGCTAAAAAATACGATGCACTCAAGAAATAATTGTTCCATATAGATTCTTGTTCTTAAGCTACAATCATACAATATGACACTAGATTATTCTTTGTTAAGTACAATGCCATATTCACTCTTTGCAATTCAATTCCATCTTACTCATGGTTGTTTATATTTGATAACAAAATGAATTCTATCTTTTTACAAGATTGCTTTCAACTATTTTCGTTTTCATTTAAAGAGCAACAATGCCACAATACTAGTAAATTACACCAACACACAAAATTTTGTAAATGTCAACATCCCTAAAAAAAAAGTAAATATATTTTTATATACTACCAAAGATCTCAAATAATGAATAAATCCAAGGGATATAGTAAAGTGTCATGAGGTATCTAGAAAACTAGAAAAAATAGAGCTACAAATGGAACTTTATGCCTTACTAGTCACTGGAATGGATATGTTATTATGTGTTGCATGGTTAATGTAGCTATGTGCTTGTGTCAAAAATATTCAAAATATATTCTTGAAATTTATATGGAAAGGTGAAACTTATAAACTATATGGATTTTATAAGTTTATTTCATTCACTGTCAAAAGGCTCAAATACATTTCATGCACCCCAAAAAAAAAAACAAAAAAAAACCAGAAACTAATGACTTACTAGTCAATGGAATGGATATGTTATTATGTGTTAAATGGTTAATGTAGCTATGTGCTTGTGTCAAAAATATTCAAAATAGATTCTTGAAATTTATATGGAAAGGTGAAACTTATAAACTATATGGATTTTATAAGTTTATTTCATTCAACTGTCAGAAGGCTCAAATACATTTCATGTAGAAAATAAAAAAACCAGAAACTAATGACATGATGCTTCTCTTCTCATTTATATTTTGTGGCCATGGTTTTAGATTCTATGTTAATGCCTATTACTACTGCAGGGTTGGGTGTTTCTATTCAGTCTGTTAGGCATAACTCCTTTGGCTGAACATCTTGGTTTTCTGACAGAATAAGAGTTGGTGACCATATCCTTTTTAGTATGGGCATTATATTATTTTAACTAAGGTTCTGATTTTTTTATGATTTCTACAACATACCAAGATTGGTGATGGCACCACCTTATACACTTTCTAATGTTTGTGTCATGCAGGAAGCTAGCATTTTACACTGGCCCTACAAGTGTGTTACTCTTTTGTTTCTTATTCATTTGTTTGAGATATGGCAAGGAGAGTATGGGTAGTTTGATGTCTCTAGTTCACGGTTATGTTGGATCTTATAGTTTGATGACTCTAAATGACTGGACTGTGACTTGGCGAGCCCATGGCTTGGCCACAGGGCTACACCCCCACAACCAAGTCACATTCCACTGGACTGTGACTTGGCAGTGGGAGCCCAACCCTGTGGCCAAGTCGTTGGCGTGCCCACGCCTTGGCTAAAAGGGCCGCCAAATTAACTAAAACTTAATTTAAAAATATAGCTTAAAAATCAAAATTAAAATTATGGCCAAGGGCCGCCAAATTAACGAAAATTAAATTTAAAAATATAAATTAAAAATTAAAATTAAAATTAAAAACTAGAGAAATACCTTAAACTCGTCGATCGCCCGCCAACACGACCTCGCCGCCAACCCTACGTCCGTCGACATGACCTTTGCGCCAACATGACCTCTGCACCCAACACAAGCTCTGCGCCAACACGAGCTCTGCACCCACAGTCACAAATGCTCACGACCTCTCACAAACGCTCACAACCTCTGCGCTCACACTCACAAACGTTCACGACCTCTATGCCAACACCACCGTCCACACTCATAAACAACCAAAAAATTAAAAGAACATCTCAATATCGACGTGTGGTTGATATATAAACATTCTTTCGACCGAATAATTGTTTGGCCGAAAGAATGTTTCAGCCTTAATATCTTTCGGCCGAAAACATATTGTCGGATGGAAAAAATACGTCCACCTAAATTTTTACATGCAAATCGAGGGTGTCGTCACTGTACCGTCCAATTTGTCGTTTCACTTTTCAGCCGAAAAATAGCTCAACTGAAAAAAATATCTTTCGGTTGAAAAATAATATTAGTTCGGCCGAAAAAATGTCTTTCAGAATTTTGGAGATTCGATTGTCACGAAAGTGTTACCCACCTCCGCGATTTCACCCACTTGACTTACCTTTATTCCGACTTGTTTCCGATATCGACTTCCAAATAGTCGACTTCATCTTTATTTAGATCGACTCAACTTGTGGCTTGGTTGGTCGTGTCTTCTCCATTATCAAAAGAGATAAGGTTATATTTTTTTTATAAATATTTCCATGTTGGTGGAAATGGTGAGGCTATAAGCCTCCCATTTACAGATCAAGTTGAGTCTTAGCTACTCCCTTATACAGTGTACCCTTCCATGATGTACCTTTTCACAACATGAAATCGATCACATAGTTCACACCTAGATAAATATCCTACCACCATATTGGTGTATACACTATTTTATGTGTCACTTAATTAAATCTTACCAAAGAAGCTTAGACAACTTGTTTTTATGAATGCCTACTTGAATTCATGTGTTATGAGCATTGCCAATTCCTGTCAATATAAGAATTGGCATTGCATTTAGCTTACATACTTCATTTTTTTGAATCCCACACTCATCATAATGCCATTTTCCTTGTTATCTTTACCTCTGACACTTGCCATAATGTGATTTCCTATGTTATGTTCTTCGTGTTTCTAGCAACATTGACATGAATATGATGATACTTTGCAACTAGTTTGAGAATTCCCCATAGCTCTCTTTCTTGCTACCTCATACAAATCCCAATATTAAGGAGATGTATAATGTGTAGTATTAATGCTTGGAACAAGATCTTTGTAGCTAGGTGGGATTCTTAAGAAATCTAGGGAGAAGGTAATATAATTTTTATTATCATCAAACTTACACATTAGGGATTATGCTCTAACATCCCACTCTTTCACTCATTTTCGCATGGTTTGAGAGAGAATGTGAACAATCAATACCCTCAATAAAAGAATGTACATGATGGTCTTAATGAGTAATTTCATTTAGCTTCATGTTTCATTGATCTTGTTATGCAGGAGCATCTCTCCACGTCAGCCAGCCAGCAAGCCAACCATGTCGAGCGCGTGCATTCAAAGCTGAAGAGAGGCGCAGCCTCATTTAAAATCTGAATTGAATGTAACATTAATGTTTAAGCTGGTGAGTTGTGAAGCCGTGCCTTTGTGCAGGCATTAGGTAGATCAACCATTAATGTTTGTATGTCTGAGATCTAGATCCGGATAACAGACTAGACAACCCATTCAATGCAATTGAATAGGGTAGGTAGGTTGGAGGGAAGCGCTCTAAGAGCCCTCTCAGGTAAAAGAGAGTAGGGGTATCTCTTTGGGAGTCAAGTCGAGTTAAGTGGAGGAGGAAGAGAATCTATGAGTAGAGAGCAGAAGAGAAGAGTCGAGATGTTGTTACAGGCTGTGCTTGAGAACACTTTGTAAATTCAGGCATTTGCCATTTTAATACAAAAAGAGCAGTTTTTCCTGCATGTATTCTATGTTAAATGAATGTCTGTGAGTGTTCCATTGTATGCTATGAATGTATGATGTTATCATGCATTTGCAGGAGTGTGTCTGATTTCAGGTGAAGGTCTTTGAGGCTTCACACCAAGAGGGTGTGACAGAACGTTGCGGGTTCTGATAGTCGTGCACAGAGGTTGCACTTTTGAATTCTGCGGGTTCAGACAAAGACGTGCTGCGACACAAGAAATGGAGTCAAAAACTCAGGAGAATACCTCAAGGTTGTTGAACACTTTGGAGGCAAGGCTGTGTAGGAGAGACACAGTTACACACAGAATCTCTGAGGAGTTCTGTGAAGCTCTGCCAAGTGGGCATTGAGCATATGCACAGTGGTGCATTTGAGGAATTCTGCTGTGAGTGCAGAAAGAAGAAACAAAATCACTAAGGATTCTGAGAGCTCTTCCAGGTGGGCATTGAGCAGGTGCAAGGGGTGCACAGAGGAAGGAACTCTGCTGTGAGTTCAGAAGAATTAGAATCATTGAGGATTCTGAGAGCTCTGCCAAGTGGGCATTGAGCATATGCACAGTGGTCCATTGAGAAGAACTCTGTTGGGAGTTCAGAAAGAAGACCAGAATCACTGAGGATTCTGAGAGATCTGCCAGATGGGCATTGAGCGGGTGCATAGGTGCACAGGAGAAGAGGACATAACTGTTGGATGTTTTGGGAGAAGATACTCTGCTAGGAGGGCATTGCGTAAGTGTGCAGACAGAGGAGAAGAGAACTCTTTGAGTTCTATAATTAAAGGAAGAATCCATTGAGGGATCTTCACAAGGTTGTTGAACACCCTGAAAGTCTTAGCAAGAGGTTGCTGCAGCAGAAGGATAGCCAAGAGGGCTTTATATTCTCCATCTGCAGGAGAAGAAAGAAAGACAAAATCCCTTAGGGGTCTGAGCATGTGCGAAGCTCAGGAGAGATAGCACCGTGTGTGCGTAAGACTCTGCAGCGGCACAGAAGTCCAAGAATCCTTCAAGGATTCGGAAGAAGGGATAAGATCAGGTGGACGAGTGCTTTTACGCACAGAGTCGTAACTGCAAGGAGTGCAGGAGCTTCATAATCCTTTGACGGGTTCAAAGTACCCAAAGCTGAGGAGGGACAACGTTTTTACGCGCAGAGCGAAGCTCAGAGTTGAAGAGTTCATATAGAAGAGGGAAGGCAAAGGTTGAGGCCTTTGGAAACTTGGAAATCCTTCCAAGCAAGAGAAGGAAAGCGCCAAGAGCTCAGGAGGGAGCACAACAGCTCTTGGATCGGCCGAAAGAAATCTGCACCATTGAAGATTTCACGTCTAGGAGAGAATAGGGGAAGCCTATAGAAGGAGTAGATCGTGAGCCATTAGATCTCTTTGAGAAATCCCGTCAGCCGTCGGATCGGATAGGAGGTGCATGGGGTTTAACCCTTCACACGCTAGGCAGAAGTCCCGACAGTTATTGGGATATCAACGTTCGTGGAATCGGAAATCTCGATGACATGAGATCAGGGATTTCCATAGTAAAAGTCCCAGGAGCGATCTAGACTGTCCGTTTGTGGTGACACGTGGCGGAGATCGAGGCGTCGGGAGTTGGGATATTGACATTTCCATGGACATGAGATCAGGGAAGTCCATAGTGAAAACCCCGATATAATCTAAGCCATCTGTTTGGGGAGACAGGTGTCAGAAATCCGAAGAAAGTCGGTATATTGGCACTCAGGAAATCAAAGTTCCTGAGGTCATGAAAGTCGGAACATCAAAATCTCGAAAACGCGAGGAGTAATCTGAACTGTTCATCAGTGGAGGACGCACGGCAGAAACTGGAGCCATCGGGGAAAGTCCCGACAGGAAGTCGTCTATCGACATTTTGGTCATTGCGATATCGGGAATCCTAGTTACAAGTGGTTTGGGCATTTTGGAATCGTGAAGTCCGAAACCCCGACAAGGAGAAAAGTGCCATTGTGGGCCAGCTGTCAGCATATCGGAGAAGTGGGAAGTGTCGTTTAAGGGGCTAGCTGTCAGCATAGCAGGAAATCAGGATTCGAGGGATCGCGAATCCTGAGGACAAATGTTTTTCGACATTTGAAACCCCAAAACCCGAGGGAGATCTGGAGTCGTTGGATTCATAGGTAATCACAGCCGTTGATCAGGCTAAAGGCGAACATGAGTCACTAGCTGACATCATATCGGGATATCGGGGATTCCAAGGAAAAAATGTTTATGCATTTCGACATTGCGATGTTCGAAAACCCGATGGGAGACAAGGCTGCGGTCTTGTGAGATAGTGGTCATGTGGGCCAGGAGTCTAGCCTGGAGGGCTAACGAAAGTTGGATCACATTGGGATTTTGAAGTCCAAAACCCCAAAAGAAGGATAAGGGTGCGGTCTTATGAATTAGCGGTCACATGGACCAGAGCATAGCCAGGAGGGCTAACGCGTAAAGGGCGTGTATCGATGAAATTGTTCATCGGAGATTGGGGATTCAAGAGGACAGGAAATCTTAACGTCAGGGATCACGAAACCCCAAAAACCTGAAATTGTCATCAGGGAAAGAGCATGGTCATGTGCAGAAGGTTGTGCGGGTGAAGAAAAGGACCTGTGGATCGGGTTTCATCAGAGATTCCAGCAGGGAATCAGAAGAGCTGCTTCGGCTCAAATGAATGAATGAGAATGATCCCGAGAGCAGGTGAGTGGAGTGTAGCTCTCGCCTGCATCATCTTGGGAAGCTCCAAATCATAAACATCTTAGCTCATAAACATCCTAACTTAAATAATAAGCAATGAATGTGGTCATGCTAGATTGTCATGTTCCCAGAGGCCTATAATGCAAGTAGGGCCTCTTCATTTCTTTTATATTATTTTTATAGAATTATCACTCTTCAACAAAGACATCAAGATACTACAATTTCTTCTTTTCTAACTAGATCTAAAATGAACATGACTCCCATGGTTAAGTAGGATTGGGGCATGCTCAATGGTTATGAATTTTTATAACCCATCAAAAGTTTATATTTGAGATTACAAAGTTTTTGTACTATTACTTTCTATCGAAATTTCAACTTGTCTATCTAGTAGTTCCTTAAATTTTAACATTTTAAATAATTGGAAGGGAAATATTTTATTTAGAATATTTTTTTGTACTTTCTACCTAGTTTACACTTATAAGCTGAAGTACACCTTCCTTTTCAACATTTAATCATGGAAGAGTTGAATGAATATATATACCCTTCAAATTAAAATTAAGAGTAACCCTTCAAATTTGATCATTAATCTTAAGTTTAAACCACTTGAAAATGTTGTTGTGGGTTTCTTTGTGGCTGATCATCATATTCAGCGCCAATCCCAAAGACTAACAAAGAGGAGAGTGCCTTGCCATTTCAACGACCCTAAAAAAATGGCGTAGTGAGCACCATCCCCGTGGAGGACTTAAACGATAGAGTCTAGACGCCCGTGACGATAGAATTTATATCGGCTCTGAAAAGATGGGGCATCAAACCCAATCAGGACTCGTTATTTTATGAGAACTTCTGGATTTCGACCAGGAATTTGTATGATGTTTTGAGGACCCATAAGCTTGTCTTTTACCGAGGGCACACATATAATTTACTAGATATTTATATAAAGCCATGGAATTGAAACAATTACACCATGATCCATGGAATTGAAACAATTACACCAGGATACCATTTACAGAGGAGTGATATCACATACAACTTGCAAGAAACTACCAATAACCACACTACATGCAAATGCAATGGAGTTAAAACACATGTATTAATATACACAATTGTATAATTAAATTTGAACACCATAGAAACAGAGACTCATGTTGTTTTTTCTTATTAATATCTCAATATCTTAAGGAATTAAAAATCTAATTTTATCAGAAAATTTTCAGTTTGGAACTTGTTCTTTTCTCAGTACACCATAATAAGATGATAAAAAGATTCCCCCATCTTGTGCTCAAAGTAGTACACCATGACCTTTCTCTTGCAATATATGTGACACCTCCCACAACCATACCACCTTTCATTAAAAAAAAAAATTGCCCATTAATGGAATTTTGAGGTAAACCTTGCAAACTACAAATTATGTCAACTTCCACACTCACATTCTCACCCTCCTACCATCAATCCAATTCAAGTTCAAGATTAAACTTTTTAAAATACTAATACAGATCTCATAAATACATTAATTGATTCACCAATTAAAAAAAGGCTCCTTCATCTTCGAATATTTCTAAGAAATTTTCGTGGGCATCAAAATTATCAATAATTTAATCTTTTTAAAATACTAATACAGATCTCATAAATACATTAACTGATTCACCAATTAAAAAAAGCTCCTCCATCTTCGAATATTTAAAAAAAAAAAATCCTGAGCATCAAAATTAAAAAATTCCTGGGCATCAAAATTATAAATAATTGTGTCGATGACGAGAGTTCATGGCTATGCAATAAGCAAAGATAAACAAATGTAACTCTTCAACTACTCAACAAAAGTAAAAGTGGATGCGATATTTAGAAGAGGCTCACAAGCTGGTTCTCACACATCTACATTATGTGATTGTTCAAAGGCTCTTTGAAATTTAGAAAAAAAATGATGATGCCCAAATTTTTTTTGTCAGAAAAGTGGGCTCAACATTCTCCCACATGTTTTCAAGCAAACTCCCCGTTATCATTTACACCAAAACTTTACCAATACGAAACTTATCAAAGGAAATCTCTCCGTTGATGGGATACGATTCTAGGACATTCGTTAACTTGTGATTATATATCATCCTTTTACGTGCAAAATGCAAGTATTATTATTGTATTAACGTTGGAACCGTTGGCCATCAATGGAATCTTAGAGTCTACAATCCCATCCGTCCCTGTGTATAGTGACAAGTGAGTTTCTATGTTGTTTCTGATCGCACATTTTGGTTTTTTACATTTTAATAGATGGTCAGATTCGGCAGTATTCAAAGGATCAGTCCGTCTATTTCAACATATGCAGGAATATTTCAGTGATATGCTCAGGACAATTAGGGTTTGTTGCAGACAATCACTATGATCTTCAACATCCCAGAAAAAAGAATAGAAGGGTTTACAGGTATCTCACATTCTCTTGCCACAGCTCCCACGATCGCCCAAAACAAAGGGATGCTTGAAGTGCAGTTAGTGTGGGGGGAGGAGAACGAGGATGCATCTCATAAGATGGAGGAGCTCATTGCAGGTTCTTCGACTTCTGAGCTAGGGTATGTTGTAAATTCACACAATATACACATCGATCTGCAGTTTTTCTTGGACAAATGCAAAGTAATGTTATGTAGCAGAGGATTACTGACTTGTTGGATTGTGTATATAATGTCAGATTAATGGACGGACACGCTCAGGAGCAGCAGAGGGATAACGCGTACGATCTGGCGAGGGAATCAAGAGGAAAGATACAAATATGCATCAATCAATTAGAAGAGTATCGTAGCCAATGTTTGATGGATGGCCTTGGTTACTACGATTCTTTCAAAAACAAGAGACGGCGTGTTGTGGACTTCCAGGCTAACCTCACGAGGCTGGAACTTGCAGCTTTGTGGGATCAAATCTGGTTACAAGAAAATTTCCGGCTGAGTGAAGAATGGAGGAGAGTGGCCACTCCTTACTTGCTTCTTGTTGAGCCCCTTGATATATCTAATTATTATAGATTGGGCAAAGACGAGGAGTGCGGACCTTACCTCACTCACGGAAGGCCACGTCGATACAAAGCTATTCGGGAGTGGCTGGAAGATAATGAAGAGAATAACCAGCTGTGACCACCCCCTGTAGGCAATGATCAGCCAAGATTAATGCTAACTCACGATCCGTGCCTCTGGGTTCATGTAGAAGAAATTAAATATTTAATGGGTACTAATAACGTAAATGATCAAGAGAACTTAGCTACAGAATTTCAAGAGCGCCTGAGACGTTTGTTCAATTCCAATGGTTTGTGCATGGAAGAGCTTCTGGCTGGAGAATCTACTTTGAAAATGGTGGTCAAGTGGTTATGGGAGAACAAAAGTCCACAGCAGCAAGCGAGCTCTTGCCTCCTATCATTGCCAACCACCCAGAATTGCTTGAATGATCAAGAATAGATCTCGGTGATTACAACTGTTCAAGCAGGACCTGTGCATTTTGCTTCTTTTTCATTTGATTTAGTTTGTGGAATGATGTGGCACATTAGGCCTAGCTTGGCTTTGGCTTCATTTTACAAGGACTGGTACTACTGATTTGATTTGATTAGTGTTATTATTTCTGTTTTGATTCAATGGGTAGTGTTATTATTTCTGTTGTTAATGTTACTACTGATTTGATTTGAGTAGTGTTATTATTTCTATTTTGATTTTATTTGAGTACAGTTATTATTGCTGTTTTGTTTTGTTTTGAGTGGTGTTATTATTTAGAGTTATTATTGCTGTTTTGTTTTGTTTTGTTTTGTTTTGTTTTGTTTTGTTTTGAGTGGTGTTATTATTTAGGTTGCCAATATTTACATAAAATGAAATTATGGAGTGATGTTTTAACGGGACGTCAATATTCAGCTCATTGTAAGTGATTAGTTGATTAATTTCTTTAATAAGTATGAATTTCTAATGAGATTAGATGTAGTTTTTTTATTTAATTAATAAATAATAGTTTAAATTTTTTAAGTTTTGGAATTTTTATGTGGATATTTTTTTGTTTAATTTTGTTTCCTTAAAATTGTTGGATTTCTATATTTGAGTGATTAATTCTGAATAAACTTAGTTTTTAAAGGATTTTCAACAAAATGAATCTATTTCTGTATTTAGAAATGAAATTTAAATAACAATTTTTTTTTATTTAATATAGATTTATATCTTCCAATTCTGAAAAAAATACCAAAACATAGAACATTTAAACAAAACCTAAAATATACATAAAAATAAACTATTATATAATTTTATTTTCATTATTGTTTAAAGAAGTTTTATTATTTAAAAATTATTTATAAATAAATGTATGGAATTCAGTTATTATGTCAGGTTAGTTTTTGTTTTTTCAACGATATACATATATTCAATATATGCTTTGAAATGTTTGTAAAACCCTAACTTTAAATAATTTTTTATTTTTTGTTTTTCCTATTTAAAAAAATATGAAATTACATTCCACTATGTCATAATCTGCGGATAGGGTTTGGATGTAATGGTTGTGGCTACCTTAGAATCATCGGCTATACCTCTTCCATCGATAGGTAGCGATATCTCGAGCGCGCGACTCCTTCAACTTTGTTGGCCCAGCCGGAACCCATACGAATTTCTGAAACTTTCTTGGCCCCCAACGAATCAAAACTACTATCTCACCTCTGCCTTGTAAACCCTCGAGATTTTCTGAGGCGTGCGACTACCTGATGAATTCACTCAATATATACATTATTCTGCAGTTTAAGCAACAATATTATTTACTAATGACTTGTTGGATTGTGTATATAATATCACATTAATGGGCGGACACACTCAGGAGCGGCAGAGGGAATTAAGATAGAAGGCATCGATCAACTAGAATAGTATCGTAGCAAATGTTTGATGATCGGCCTTGGTTACTGGGATGCTTTCAAAAACAAGAAACGACGTGATCTAGACTTTCAGGTTAACGTCAAGAGGTTGGAAGTTGCAGGTTTGTGGGTTGAAATACTTGAAAATAGAAAGAAAGAATGAAATTGGCTTCTCTCAAGCTAGGCAAGTGAGGCAATACCTAAGTCACATTGCATTCATTTAATCAATGAGGAGTACCGTATATATGATGACATTCAATTTAGACGTTTGGAACCATTATTTTATTTAGAGGAGTCTCCATTATTTCTAAGTCTCCTCTTTAATGGAGAAAGGATTGACATTCACACTTAACATCTCCCTAAACAGTTTAAATTTTATCTTCCCAAGAGACTTAATGAAAATATCAACAACATTTTCACTAGTATTACAATACAATAAATAAATGTCATTAGAGTGCATCGTTTCTAGAACAAAATGAAACTGAGTATCAACATGTTTTGTTCTTGAATCGTAAACTCGATTATTTTCCAACTTGATTGAGCTCTCGTTATCACATTTGATTATAGTAGCTTTCCTTTGTTCTTCTCCAACATCTTGAAGTAGTCTTCTCAACCAAACAACTTCACAAGTTGTTGCACACAATGCTTTATATTCTGCGTAAGTGGATGACAAAGATACAGTGGGATGACAAAGATACAGTAGGTTGCTTCTTATTGCGCCATGAAACAATCCTCGATCCAATGCCAAACACATAACCTATAGTAGGTCTTCGATCATCAAGATTGCAAGCCCAGAATCCGAGTAACTTGTCAACTCAACACCGAATGAATCAATATATTTAATACCATAATCAATTGTGCCTTTGAGATACTGGAGTACCCCTTTCGCTGCATTCCAATGGGGTGAAATCATGAAGGTGGGTTACACTTTTGCTTGTTTTATGAGAAAAAAAACTATATTTTCACAAGTTATTCAACTTCCGACATATAAAAGTATTTTTTTTATTTAGAATTT
>JZKD02S2356099.1:70307-105345 GCA_000966675.3 Picea glauca | reverse complement strand
GCCTCATGTGGAATTGGCTTCTTCTTGACCAACATGGGGACAACTTTACATGCTTATTCTCCTCCTTGGAAAAAATTAAACATGTGAATCTCCCTACATATTGGGTAACTCAATTCATTTTCCATCATCATGTATAGGGTTAACCCTTAGTCTTCTTATAGGTCTAGTGAGGATGAGGCTCTACACAATTTGGCTTGCATTTGCATGATCTTGGCTCTCAACTTGATGATCTTTTAYGAGTTTTGGTTATTTATCTTGATGGGATGAACATTTTTTAATCACATGAAACTATCTATGGCTGCAAGCCTAACCACTATAAATAAATATTGTTTGAAGGAACTATTGAATTCATACTTAATTGAATTGAATTGAATGAACTATTGAATTCATACTATAAGAATTAAAATTATTTAATTAAACACTAGATTAATCACATCTTCGAATTATACCAAATTTCTAATAACATAAAAGAATACTTTAATTCCAATCTCATAAACAATGACCAAATTTTTAATAACATAAAAGAATGCTTTAATTCCAATCTCATAAACAATGAAAAAAAAATAGAAAACAAAGTTTTGTCTTAGAAATTTATAAAACTAACTTCCTCAACTATAATTTATTTTACATTATCAACATTTTTTCACAATATCACACGATTATTTTGTATTTTAATAATTAGAAAATAAACACAAGCTGATTTATAATAACATTCATATTAACCAATTAACTAATAAATTATTAATTAAAAGTTTAAGTTTGATGGATGTAGTTTATTAATCTCATTAAAAGATCAACACAAACTAATTCACGATGACAATCATATTATCCATATGATGATAAATTATTTGTAATTTATGAAAGATTTGAATAGTATGAAATTGCAATTTGACCAACAATCAAATTTAAAAAAAACCTGGAATCGCAGAATTCAGTAATTAACATTACATATTACATATAAGTAACGAGTGCCCTAATTTTGAAGAATTAAATAGATTTATGCTTTAAAAACATGAAAAACAAAATAAGATGCCCTAATTTTGAAGAATTAAATAGATTTGTGCTTAAAAAAAGGAAAAACAAAATAAGATTTGAACAATGTGAAATTGCAATTTAACCAACAATCAAATTGCAAAATTATTACAGCGAATAAGCTAGAAGTTGTATCCTTTGAAAGAAATAGGCTTACATGCTTACACAAAGAAAAGTACAATCTTTGTATTATTCTAATGTGTCCCATTATTCTAAATAAAAAGCAAAGTAAGACTTAACTTCAGGTAATAAGGTAAGTAGTAATAGCCTTAAGGTTTTTCCCATATGGTAACTTCCCATAGTGTTTGGTCGAGGCAGGCACAAAGTTGGGACGACTAACAACTACGACTTCCGGATAAGGCTTATGGCACAAGCACACGGCAGGCACATGGATACGGCACACAGATAGGAGGTTCGTTCAAGCAGACACGACCGAGGCATAATTAACATGATTTTATTCTTAATCAACTAAGCCCTTTCAGGAAGTTTCCCTATGATGGCGGAATGGATTCGATTTGAGGTTGAGCGCCCTTGTGCTTGCTCAATTTTCGGGTTTGACGAAAGAATGGAAACCACCCAACGAAGAGAAAAGGATCACATCAATGGTCGATAAGAGGAGAAGGCATTTTACGCCCGGAAGAATAAAAGAGTTCACAGGCCGAATAGACAAGAAAAGAATACTCAGTACTTGTATAAGCAGCTAAAACCCAGCGGGACTGGAATGATGGAATGGCTGGAGGGAGGGTTTTCAATCTTACAATGGCAACAATCAAATTGTAATTGCAATTGCAACAGCCAGAATCTTAAGAATCTTACAGTTTGATTGTTGCAATTTGAAAACATACCTATCCCCGATGCTCGCAATTTCTCCACGAACCCTGCGACCTCGGCGCCCACGACCTCGGCGCCCACGATGCCGACGAACCCTGCGACCTTGACGCCCACGACCACTGCGACCACGACCGCTGCGCTCGCGACACAGAGTGACACAGAGCTCTCGCAAAGCAAATACAACAATTTTTTTTTCTAAACATTGTAAAATCGATGTGTGGCTAATATATAAACAATCTTTCGATCGAAAGATAGTTCAGCTGAAAGATAGTTCGGCAAAACTATTTTTCGGCTGAACAATGTTTCGACCGAACTATCTTTCATCCGGAAAGAAAATATCCGCCTGACCAAATTTCTACACGCAAATCGAGGGAACAATTATTGCTCCGTTCGATTTGACGTTTATTTTTTCGGCTGAAAAATAGTTCGGCCGAAAAAAGAATTTAGTTCGGCTGAAAAAATGGTTTTCGAAATTTTGGAGACCCGATTGTCACGAAAGTGTAACCCACCTTCATGATTCCACCCAATGGTTTTCTAGAGGTTTTGCCATAAACTGACTTAACACACTAACATAATATGTTATGTTAGGACTGGTTGTAGTGAGATAGCTCAAGCTTCCCACCATCTATTCAAACCATCATGTAAAGTTTCATGTTCTACTACATTGAAACATAAGAAACTTTACACTGATCCATTTTAAACTTCTTAAGTACTTCTCTCACATACAAAGTTTTGACCAACATTTCTCCAAACTTCAAGACCTAGGCAGTAATGTAACTCGCCAAGATCTTTCATTTCAAATATCTGTAACATCTGCTTCTTAATTCCACTAATCAATTTTTCTGAATTTCCTGTAATAATTAAATCACCAACATATAAGGAAATCAATACAACATGCCCCTTTTCATCAAACTTGGTATACAGATTTGGATAATTTTTTCTTTGCTCCTCTTAAAACCCTGCTGAAGAAAGAAGGAATCTATCTTCTCATACCATGACGTAGGTGCATGTTTCAGTCCATACAATGCTTTCTTTAATTTACACACTAAATGTTCTTCAACACTTTTCACAAACCCCTCTAGTTGAGTAAGGTAAACCTCCTCCTTTAACTCACCATTCAAAAAAGAAAATTTTACATCTAATTGGTGAAGCTTCCATTGGTACTTTGTAGCTAATGCAATTAACAATCTTATAATATTTAATTTAGCTACTGGTGCAAATGTTTCTACATAATCAATGCCCTCCTTCTGTGGATACCCTTTTTCCACCAATATGGCTTCATATTTATCTATACTACCATCTTCTTTGAATTTAGGTTTGTATTTCAATTTACATCCTATGGAATTTTTATCTTTAGGCAATTCAGTCAATTCCCAAGTTTTGTTTTTCATTATAGAGTCATATTCTTCCTTCATTTCTTTTCTCCACTCTCCATGTGCATTAGCTTCATTAAAACTCATGGGTTCTATGCCATTTGAAATACTACTCATCAAGGAATAATCTTTATATTTTTCAGGACGAACCCGTTGTGAATATCTTCTCAATTGGCTAGTGACTTATTCTACCTTTTGTGAAGATTTTTCTTCATTGCTAGATGTATCTATGTCACTGGCTGCCTTTTCCTGCCGATGCTTCTCTTCTCTAACCTCTTCATCTTCAAGAAGTACATGCCATCCTTCATGACTTTTGTCTTCATTATTTCCTTCTGCCTTCTCATGGAAAATTACATCTCTACTTGCAAACACTTTATGAGTAGATGGATCAAACAATTTATATTCTTTAAATTCTGAACATTATCCTATAAAAATATATTTGATAGCTTTAGCATCAAGATTCTTCCTGTTCTCCTTTGGAATATGTGCAAAATCTTTACACACAAATATCCTCAAATTATTAACTGTTGGTTTATAATCATACAAGGCTTCAAAAGGAGTTTTATAATAAAAACACCTTGTTTGACTTCTATTCTTTAAATAAAAAGCAGTGCTAATGGCCTTAGCTCAAAAATCATTTGAGAGATTCTTCCCTTTCATCGTACTTTATGCACACTCCACCATAGTTAAGCTTTTTCCATTTTGCAACTTCGTTTTGTTGTGCAGTGTGGGGTACTGTAAATTGTTGTACTATTCCATGATCTTTGCAATACTTGATGAAGTTCCCAAATCTTTACTCTCCCCCTTGATCTAAGCAGAGGATTTTGATGGAATTTGTTGTTTGCTTCTCCACCATGTTTTTAAATTCCTTGAAGTATTCAAGAACATCACTCTTTTTTCTAAGGAAATAAACCCATGTGTATCTTGTCGAGTCATCAATAAATAATAAAAAATAATAAGAACCACCTAAGGACCTTGTCTGCATTGGTCCACAAACATCAATATGTATAAGTTCTAATAAATCTTTCTTTCTCCTATGGGAATTAGAGGGGAATTCATCTATGTGCATCTTTCCTAATGCATAACCTTCACAAGCAACATATTCATTCTTCAACATAGGGAGTCCTTCAACCATACTTTGTTTTTGTAATAACAACAAATCATGATAATTAATGTGACCATACCTTTGGTGCCAAAGAGTTTCAATATGCATAGTTGCAGAAGTCAATGCTTGATGATTCTTGTTGGTGACATCAAGTTTGTATAGACCTCCAACTTTGACTCCTGATGAAACAGTTATGTAATGGTAACGCAAGTCCTTCACTATACAATGTGTCTTGAAGAATTTGACCATTAAATTTTGATCTGTAATTGTGGACACAAAAATCAAGTTTTTTTTTTTTATCCCGGGGACATACACAACATTGCGAATGTGTCTAACAGTATCATTCAGAAGTGTTACTGGAATATCTCCATATCCCTTGATTTGATAGGAACGATCATCTGCAAGATAAATATGGGTAGCATTATGTGTTTCTTTAAAGTTTATATACCAATTCTTGTTATGTGTCATGTGAATCAAAGATCCAAAATCAACAAACCATGCATCAACATCATCAGTTTCAGTAGACAATGCAACATTAAACACAAACAATCTGAGATCTTTTGAATCAAAATTCGGGTTTTCTTATGAAAAATGTCCTGAATGCTTTCTATTTTTATGCCTAGACTCAATGTTTTTCTTCTTATAACATTCTCTGGCAAGATGCCCAGTCCTACCACAATAGAAACACTTAGGTTCATTTCTATTAGATGGAATACCTTGATTTGGATTTGGCAATGACTTCCTCTGAAATGAACTTCCTCTTCTACCTCCTTCTCCTGATTTCCCTTTAGGGAATCTCTTCTTTGTCCATAGTGCTAATTCTGAATTCCGAGGCTTCAAATTTGGCTTCAAATTCGTGCACCTCTCTTCTTCTTGTACCAATATTCCTGTCAATTCCTCAAAGGTAGGAGATTTCTCTCTTGCTACAAGGCCTGTTATAAACATTTGATAGTCCTCTAGCATTCCATTTAGGGGAATTGTGACAAGATCAATGTTTGACCATTTTTCTCCTATATCTCCCAATTTATCGTAATAATACCATGGCTTTGTTCTCTCGCTTATCCCAATCTTTTATTGTTGCCACTATCGCACCTGCAAACACATCTAGTCAGGCTTCATCCCCTTTCGCAATCGCCCATACACCATAACCTTCCATCAAGGTCTTCATTTTGAATTTCTAATTGACGAAATTCGGGCCATCCAATTTATTCTTCAATGAGATAAGTTTTTCCAAGTGGATTCTCCATCTCTGCAAACTCCTTTACGCTACAAAGTCCTCTCCAAGGAAACGATCATGTGCCAAGAGTGGAAACAAGCATAGAAAATTGTGCAGCCTCTCAAACCTAACATAGAGGCGTCGACAACAAAAACACTGATGGCTCCATTCCATAAATATTGGAGAAGGACAGGTTCAAGTGGGGGAGATATATATATATTCTTCACTACCCAGAATGGAATTTCAATTAGGGACTGCAAAAGGATGTCATATTTTTATCTGTGTTTTTTGTTGGTTTCTGAAATCAAAGCAACTAGCATGCACAAATGCTCGATACAAGACAAAATATGTGAACATGAACATAAATGGTGCACTTTGAATGAATGATCTCTCTTGATTTGTTGGAGAAAATATCAAAACATCTGCAGCTCCTAAAACATTTAGAACATTATGATTTTATTAATACAAATTATCACGCCTTGTTGTACACGCCTTTTATGAGGGCAAGTTATAAAGGTGGGGAAGCTGGAGGTATCGGCTCCGACTCTGTTGTACTAGTGGGTCTCGATCTCGGCGTACGGGGCCACGGTGCTCGTCTCCCCCAAACTCTCTCTTTCGTGGTCAGGCTCCACACGATTGTTCCTTACTGACCATGAATATTCTATGTGAGCTTCACCCTTTATGGCTGCGAGCAAATGCAGGCTTTCAAACGCTCCTCGTTTATATTCCGTTATTTACAAGATCATCTACACGCTTTGATGTGATAAAATGAATGAATTAAGTTGAATTGAAATTGAGTTTGTGCTGACAACAGTGGGGTTCGATATTCGAACAGATGGATGCGCTCTCTCAACCGGACACATATCTGTTTCTTCTCTCTCTGGCAGCTTTTCTCTCTTCTGCAGCAGAACCTTCTCAGACAGGAATGAAAACGACTTCTTTCCTTCTCTTCAAACGATGGTTGTTATATCCAACGACTTTTGTACCTGTTTCTCTCAGTGTGTACTCTTCTCACAGGGCACCAATTCCTTACATCCTTTTCACACACAACTTTGATACCAACTTGAAAATAGAAGGAATGAAAATGAACCAACTGCTCTCACGAGAGGCAACGCCTGGAGGTCATCATAGCAAAGCCACACTGCAATTTATTAAATCAAATGAGAGTAAATTATATAGAATGACATTTATTTTAGATTGTTGGAACCATTATTCGGTTTAGAGGAGTCTCCATTATTAACTAATCTCCATTATTTCTAAATGAAACTGGGTTACCGGAGAATTTCCAGTACAGTGAAGACTAGAGGAGAGTGGCCACTCATTTCAGGCTTCTGGTTGAGCCCCTTGATATAGCTAATTATTATATATTTGGAAAAAATGAGGGCTCCAGACCATAACTCGCTCATAGAAGGCCTCTCGACAAAAAACTTTTCAGAAGTGGTTGGAAGATAACGAAGAGAATAATGTTCACCCAAGATTAATGCTGACTCACGACTCTTGCCTCTAGTATTCTGTAGAATAAATAACATATTTAATGGGTACTGATAACGTAAGTGATCAAGAGAACTTCACTGCAAAATTTGAATGCCACTTGAGGCGTTTGTTCGATTCCAATGGTTTATATATGGAAGAGATTCTCGCTGGAGAATCTACCTTCAAAATGGTAGTCAAGTGGTTATGGGGGCGCAAGACTCCACAACAACAAGCGAGCTCTTACTTGTCACCTATCATTGCCAAGCACCCATTATTAAGTGAATAATCAACACTAGAGCTAGGTTTCTTACAATTCAAGCAGGTTTAATCCTTGTGTGGGAATCAACATATTACAAATTTGTGACAAAATTGAAATAACAGTGGGTTTGAATAAGACGAGATGGTGATGTTCATTCATAGTGTGTCAATACTGCATATAAACATGCTTAATTTGAATGGCATGGGAGCGGTATTAATGTGGCTATGGGACTATGCGATGGTTAACGGTTAACGTGGTGGTCAAATTTTGCTAATGGATTTGGAGGGTTAGGTTGGGGTTGGAAACTTATAGGAAAAAACATTTAGCTATGTTAAAAAATATTTAGATTTTAATGAGATTCCAAGTGATTTTGATAGCTTAGATACTTCTAGGTCATAGTTTCTTACACCACAGTTCAGTTTCACAAACAACCAACATACTAGAAAAAAACAAAAAATGATAAAAATGATTGGTGAACCACTAATAAATCTTCATGGAATAGGTTTGAACTCAACCATTGTGAACACATTGTGTTGGTTTTACAAGGGAGGGGGTGGTTTGAAACAACCCCAAGAATAGCGAATAGTCTGTATGAAATGTTGGCCTCTAGGGATTCACAAATATCCATAAAATAGTTATAATTTCCATACACTAACTAGGATATGGTTTGTTGAATCCATGCCTAAATTCTACCATAGTGAAGGAGCTCCAAGAGCTCAAGGTGAAAGGGATGGTAAGAAGCTAGAGGATGGACACGGATATGGTTTGTTGAATCCAAGCCTAAATTCGATCATAGTAAAGGCACTCCAAGAGCTCGAGGTGAAAGCTATGGTCACCTCAATAAGAAGATAGAGGATGGTGGTATAAGCACTGAAATAATAAAAATGAAAAAAAATATTATTATAATGAAGTTGAAAATATTTATTGCATGTAAATGGATCTATTAATGTAAGATTGAAATAATAATAGTGAAAAAAATTATTATTATAATGAAGTGGAAAATATTTATTGCATGTAAATGGATATATTAATGTAAGATATGATAGACATAGATTTAGGTGATAGGGTGAGCATATGGAATACAAAATTTAAAGGGTAGAATCACTTGGCCACTTTGGCCCTATTTGGTCATGGGAAACCAAAAATCAAGTGTAAAGGGGAGAATGTTAGGTTAAACTTGACTCTTCAAAAGAGTCAAAATTCTTAGGTGAACAATGGTGATTTCTGGCACACAATTTTGGTAGCCTGTTGTTTTATGAGTTTGGGTATAAAATATTATTATTTCTATGTTATTGGCAATTATCTTTGTTTCTCTCACATTTTGTGTCCTTTCATCCTCAGCTCTAATTGTATTATGGATTTGTATCCATTTGGAAAAATTTTGTTGTTATTCCATGGTCACTAAGATGTATTATATTTTGAATTTTATTAAAATTATTTTATTAAAACTATAATTTTCAATTATTGAAATTATCATTTTTAATGTATAAATGAAATAAACACTTTCTAATATCTTCATTACAACACCATTATGTTAATATCTTACCCTCAAATATCTCCATTACAACAAGATTATGTTAATATCTTAGATTCCCATGGAAAAAAGGTTCAATCCATTCTCTTAACTCATGGAAAAAAGGTTGATTTCCAATTATCTTTTGAGAAATTAAAAAATATTGATATGCAATGATTAAAATTGAATCCTTTTTTGACTTTTCAAGAGGTTCAAACATGTCCTATAAGAGTAATTAAAAAAACACTCTTAAAGAAAAATATAATTTTTTAAAATCACTTGTCATTTATGAAGGGCAACAAATATTATAAAATGTCAAAAGAAAGGTCGGATTTTCAATAACTTGTCAAGGTCCTAACTTCCAACTCTTGTTTGTTCAAAGAGCATTGGTTCACCACATAATAATTTCCTTTGACATATAAACACTAAAACCATCTTTATTCTAGTTGTGATCCAAATCAAATCCGACAAGCACAATTGGCTATTAGCAAAGGCTCTAGGATCATCAAAACAAATACAATTTAAAGCTATGGACAACGAATGAGGTAAACTTGTTGGTCTTAAGGGCCCCATACCATCACAATTGATGTCCATTTTTTTAAGTAATGTATGTAAAGTCATGAATTATATTGTTTTATGCAAAACAATAAATGAGGCTTTCATGAGACCTTTTCCACATGCAAGTAAAGACAAATAGATAAATAAAATAAGGAAAATGGACATGAAAGAAGCCAAAACATTGGGGACGCTTGACCTTCCATCTATCCTCCCGATCGAATTAGTCCTCTATATTATGTTTCCCCAAAATGAGAGAGGATTTATTTGGCTATCAATGATGTAAGGAGGCTTCCCAAATGTTATTAAGCAGCATGGAGATGAACCAAAGAGAATGCAACTTTTCCATTGTTGAATAAATAAGAACCTGGACGAATCCAACAAAATGTTGATCAGGGTAAATTTTGAGTTTATGTGTGGTAATTGTTTGTGGTTTCATTATCTAAGAATGTTAAATGGTGTGCACTATCAAATAATGGTTGTTTTTGTATTTTGTTTGCAAAAAGAACTTTGTGCCAATTATTGTTGGAGTTTGTTTTATATTAATATGGTTATCATGGATCAATAATAAACTAATAACTCTTTAACCACACTTGTACATTGATTTGAGTTGGAAATTGATGTCCATCCTTCCCGAGCCATTTCTATTTCATTGGGGGTTTCTAATTTCATTTTTTGGAGTCTTTGGGCACATTCTCGACTTTGTTGGACGTTTTTATTTTTCCCATAAATCATGCACAGAGTATCTTCGGAAACGTGGGGTTGTCTGGGTTTTCTCTAAATACCCACAGACCATACACATGTTTTGACAATTCGTCTTCTATCTATTTCTCCCCCCATGCATTTTTGTTTGTATGTCAATGCTCAAGTGAACTTATATTTGTTTTTATTTGTCCGGGGATGTTCACATAAGCTTATATATGTATTTTTTGGTTTCTCTACATTTCCAAAATCGCCCTCGGCATTTTTATGCATCGTGGGTTATTAAAATTGCCTCCCCAAACGTTTTCCTTCACAATTGGCAATCAAATTATCCCTCTAAGGTAAACTCTTCATTGTTGGCCTACCCAACTCACCTCTAATTATTTCATCTCCACCATTGAATGTTTCCTCTGCCTGAATTGATCGTCTACAATTTCTAAGTCAACTATATCCACCCACGGTTTGATTGGGTTTTCATGTAATCTATTTGACTTGACTTGGTCAACCCTACTTGGTCTACTTGCTCTTCCTTTGACTCAACTTGCTTCCTTCTGACTCGACTTGCTTCCTTCCAAATAAATTTTTCAACTTGAATTGAGCCTTTATTCTGACTTGTTTCCCATATCGACTTTGAGGTAGTCAACTTCATATTTATTTGGAACAAATCAACTTATGGCTTGGCTGGTCGAGTCTTTTCCATCCTCAAAAGAGAAAACATTATATTTGTTTTACAAATATTTATGTGTTGGTTAAATGGCGAGTCTATAAGTCTCCCGTTTACAAATCATATGGTATCGAAGAAAAAGTTTGAATGCATTTAGTGAGAATTGTATGATAAGTACCTGTAGTGATTAAAAAGGAAGTGGAAAATAGTTTTTTCTAGGTCTAGAGAATAGTAGAGAATCAAGAATGTTTGCGAAACATTATGAATGAGAAGAGGAAGAATATTCAAGACTTAGGTTGGATCGATTCGAGAAGAGTTTGGTTACATTGACATGAATTTTTTCACAGCTATTGGCTTGGAAGAGTAAGCGAACACGATCAACAAAGGATTTTCATGAAGGCCCTAAGAAGGAAGAAAATAAGCCATAAACAAAGAGTAATATTGAGTTAAAGATGGGAGGGTGCACCTACAACAAGACATGGATACCTTTTCGTGTACAGACCAAGGTGGAAATCAAGCCATATATAAGGGAAGTGGATGCTATTAGACTGAGTCAATGGCTACAACAGATGGAAATATACTTCAAGGTGCATGAGGTAACTGGAAAAGAAAAAATTTCTTTTGTTCTGTTGAATCTTGAATGCCATGATTTGACATGGTGGTAGAGTGATGTAGTAATAAAAGCATTAGGAAATGAGCCACGGGTGATAGATTGGGAGTTGTTTAGAAACATGATCAAATCTCAGTTTATCCAATAGGATATGAGGAAGACCAACAAATAATTTGTATTTACTTCAACCATATACAAGGACAATCAATGTAGGAGTTCACTATAGTGTTCAATGAGAGATAAATTCATATGGGAATCTCTCTCAAAATTCCAAACATGTTAGTCAATTATTTTAGGTCATGATTGCCTCATATTCATAGAAAAATGATGTTATTTAGAATAAATACAATTAATCAAGCCATTATTCAAGCAAAATACCTTAAGAGAGACATGCAAAAGACACAAACTAGTCACAAGCAAGTAGAATCACAAGAGCATCAGATAAAGTAGACAAATAAGAAGTTGAATGAGAAGAAGGTCATGGAAGAAACACATGAAGAAAAACCTTCCATTCAACAATGTAAGGATGTGATAAAAGGGACACACTGAAGAGAACTGTTGGAAATTACACCCTGAGAAGTGCCCTAAATATTTTCAGAAAATGAATAAGAAAGCATTGATATCAGTGGATGATGAGGAACAAGTGGATAACACATCAGACCATGAAGGGAATATTAACTGCACTAATATTCAGAAAGAGGCTCCATTAGTTAGTTGCAGTCACAAGGAGGAGGAAGGAAATGAATGAAATTTTATGCATTAAAATCCAAATGAAGCAAAGCAAGGTGGATTTTGTTTCTTCAATCTCAGTTCGTAATCCAACTTGATATATACACAACTTGTTGAGAGGCTTGCAATGGAGACTCAAGATCATCAACATCCATACCTCTTAGTCTAGGTAATTCAATATGTGGAATTGAAAGTGAGAAAGTAGTGCAAATTTAAGTTTGTCATCAATCAATTTTTTTTTATGAATTAGTTGTAGATGTGGTCCCTATGGATATATGTGGAGTCATATTGGGAAGCCCATATTTATACATTATGGGTGCCATTTTTAGAAGGAGAGAGAAGCAGTATAGGCTAGTCAAAGATGGAAAATATTATTCCATAAATGCACCCAAGGACAAATCTAAGATCTCTTTGGTTAGTGCTCATCAGCCAAGAGGGATCATGTGAAGTAAAAATAAGTTTGTCTTGTTGTTCCTGAGAGAAGAAAAGAAACAAGAAGGAAACAAATTGGATATGAAGGCATCCTTGGAAGGATGTAGTGGAAATCAATGTCAACCACTACAAAAAATGATTGAAACCTACAGGGAAGTGTTTCAAGAGCCTCAACAATTGTCACACAGGAGAGAGGTTGAACACGAGATTCAATTCTTACCGGAGTAACCAATGCGTAACATAGAGATGTATAGGTAGTCTATCATTGAAGGAGATAAAGTAAAGAAGCAACTGCAACATATATTGGAGTAGGGAGAAATCAAACCCAGTACATCACCATGTGGTTCACCCATCACTGCTAGAAGCAGGACAAAGAAAAAAGAAAGGCTATTTTGGGAAGGAAGGCATGCACGAGGAAAGAAATAGCTGGAAGGAAGAGAAGCAGATGCACATGCATGGAAGACCTAACAATGTTAGGGTTAGGGTTTTTGTAATACATTGTAATGGTTGGTGAGCCAAAAATGTATATAGAGAGATTATTAGAGGATTTTTGGTGAAGACAGAGAGACACGGAGATCGGATGGTAGAGGGAGAGGGAGAGAGAGGTTAAGTGAGGTAAAGACATGGGGAGATCGATATACAAATATACTGTAATTTGATACCTTTTTGTAAGTTTTTGAGTTGTAGGGGAGTTAGGAGGGTAGATCTTGAGGGTTAGATTGCAGGATGAGGAGCCTGGTGCGATCTACTTCGCCTTATAATAGATCTAAACCCGACTTAGAACGAGTTCTAAAGCATGTGGCATTGTAGCTTTGGAACTACCATAATAGAGGAGCTTGAGAGACAGATCTTTGTGGACGTATCCCAGGAGGGGGTGAACCATGGTAAAACCTGTGTTATGTGACTGAATGCCTGTGTCTCTTTTACTATTTATAAGTAGATGTTAGCATGATGGATGAATGAGTTAATAAGGTTGATTACATTTCATGCATAAGTTGGAATAACAATATATTTCTTTAATAAGTTAGATATAAATCTTAGTGCACACTTCTCAGATATCCACTCCATCCTGGACTACAAACACTTGAGTATTACATTCACCCATTAAGACTATCTTGGGTCAGACTGGGAGGTGCACTTTGTGCGTCGCGTTGCCTTTTGGTTCAGTAGGAGGGATGATAGTTTTAGAGGCTTTGGCGGATACCTAATAGACTTGAACTTGGGTCAATCATGTTGAAAGTATAACTCACAAATAAAATCTTAAACAACAAATGGTTATGTTTTCGGTTGGAATAGTATAGGATTGAGTAGATTAGATCTGTTGAAGATCTATTAAAAGAAATGTAAGATTTGCGAAAGGCGGGTCAAGAGAATACTGAATCAAGCCACAAGAAGGTGAGAAAAATGTGTCGCTAGAAGGGGATGCTGAGACCGTGGAATCCCACAAAAGAAGAGATCAAGTTGGTTGAAGACAATGGAGCTATAATTTGAGTAGAAAGATAAAAAAAAGCCCTAGAGTAACACCATGCAAATACCTTGCGAAGTATGTGTTTATTGATTTGCATGAAGTAGTTTTCTGTGATTTTCCACACTTATTGTAGTAGTGAATATTGAGGTTAAAGGATAACAATACAACAAACCATATTCGACAGTTAGAGTGGAATGCAGTTTAGATCGCATAGTTACAGCAGGTGAATAACAAATTCACCCGTGCAGTAGATTTTTGGCTCTACACTATTGTAGCAGGATTTATAACAGAATTTATAGTAGATACAATGAATTCATATAGCTCAGCAAAGCAAGATTTTCTATGAGGGCGGTGAGGAAGGTATATCAGATTGTTGTATACTTCTATTAAGATATTTCTCTATAATAAATGTGTCATGACAATGGAATTAGACAACTAAAATTCCCTGCGTGCATGGGGGAAGGGGGGAAGAACTCACAAAAAAAGGAGAGATGGAAGGAGAAGGGGATACAGGAAAGAAGGAGGAAGCCTTGGACCCAATCATGATGGATGATTACCAGATCAAGAAGATGATTGCGATAGCTTGAAAGACACATAGTTGAGTACCCTACCAATACACGGTGAATACCAAGAAGAGAGTCGTAGCCATGAAGGAAAGCTTGGTAAGTGATCAATAGGAGGTAGAGAATCTCCAGGTTGTGGAGAAGATTGAGGAAATCCTGTGCATAATATATTATAGGAAGACAAGAAGTCCAAGAGAAGGAATAAAGGGAAACAATCCTATCCATATTAATGTCAGTGTGGAACCCATAAATGCATGTGCGACTAACAAACCAAAAATAACACCACCTTTTAGACAACCAAATTTTGGGAGAAGGAAGATAGCAGGAAGTACATCTACATAGGGAAAAAAAACTGGTTGAGTGATTTTAGGAAGAATTATTCAAGTATCTACACCGTGTAGAGGTAGTAGCTGAATATTTAGAATGGCAGGACACAAACCCACCATAAGGTTACCAGAATTCAAAGGAGAAGCGTCGGAGGACATGGAGAAGCACAGGTTCATCTATGAAAATATATGGGAAGCAAAACAAATCATAGATGAGGACACTAAACTTGCACAACTAGTGATTACACTAAGGGATCCTGCACTAGATTGGTATATTCATTTAGCTACAAACAATACACCAGGGACAATAAGAACGATTACAGATATCAAGACTTTGCTGATAAATGAATTTCGTAAGCCAAGTTCGGAGGAAAAATACATGAACGAGATGATAGAAATTAGGCAGAAACTAGGAGAATCCATATGGGACATTGACCAAAGATTCATGTGACTAAAAGGAAAGTTGAAATATCTCATGATAGATATGAAGCAAAAGACCCTGTTCGTCAATTCATTATTACCACACTTAAAATATCTACTGCGACAACATAAGTTTCAGAAATAGGAAGAAGCTCTGCAGGCAGCCTTGCAACTGCAAGAAAACCAATATCAGAAGACTGATCTAGTCATCATATATCTGAAGGAGGATTTGAAGAAATTAACATTCCAACTAAACCAGAACAAAAGTAAGGACAAACGGGAATTTGTTTGGTGTACCACATGAGGACGAAAGGACACCATAAGAATGAATTTCCAACATTCGCACAATACATGGTAGTAGGAATTCCAAATCTATTACCAATAGGAGGAATATGGTGCAAAAAATGTAAGAAACAGGGTCACGACCCATATCACTACCCCATGATGTAGAAGTACCAAACAATCCCAAAGATTTCATATTGCAACTTTTGCAAGTCAGTGAGCGATGATGACAAAGATTGTAGAACTATGGACTTGATGAGAGAGAGGACATCAAATGCATATAGGGTACAGGTACAAATGATGATTGAGAAAGACACACCTCAGTTTAACCAGGTACCAGACCCATACCACACTACACAGCAAGAGTATAATACTGTGCAACAATCATATAATATAGTGCAACCTCAGTACAATACCGCGTAGTATGATGAGATGCCTCAGTATAACGCGCTAAGAGGAGATCGAGCTGGCTACAGAGATGGAGGATGATAAAGAGGAGGCTTTGGAAGAGGTGGAGGACCAGTAGCGTGCCACACCTGTCATAAACCAGGAGATTATGCAAGAGAATTTCCACTTCTCCTAGCGACTTGTATATATTGTCATGCATCAGATCATGACATGGAAGAATGTCCGACATTACTGGGAAAGATCCAGGAAAAGAGGAATCAGAACAACTAGAATGTTCAATGGATTTCAACAAAAATGAGGGATGCAAGATCAAGCATCAAAATAGTTATGCGCGGAGGAGCTAAAACAGGAAATGACGCAGTCCGACAATAGCCAGCACAACACCAATGGATGAAGAAGAACACCGAACCTAGGAAGCAGTTCGACATATAGGATGAGAAGGATATATTTAAGCAAGACAAACAAGAATTTTTAAAGGCCGAAATTGCATTGAATTCAACTGCACAGTAGACTAAGCAAGTACCAAAGTACAATATGCCTCCATCATTGGATCAAACCAAATAAATGCAACCCCTGGGACAAGTAAGTACAATCAAAGGAATTTTGCAATCATGTGTAAAATTAATAAATGATCCATCCTGTATCAAAATATTGAAAATATATATTAAAACGGTGTAGCATAGAGATAGACAGAAAACTAGAATAGAATACAGTCAATCACCTACATACAAGGAGAAGAACAAGTGGGGAGTTTAGTCTAAATGCCAGCATTAGATATATCAACATGGGAGATATCATACTGGATCTTGGATCGAGGTCAATGTATTATCTAAGAGGACATGGAAATGCATGGGAGAGACCACATTAGGATATTTACCCGTTGAACAGAAATTGGCTAACCAACACAGATTTCTACCAATAGGGAGACTAAAAGGTGTAACAGTAGACCTTGATGGAGTACGCATGAAAGTAGACTTTGAAGTGATTGAAATAGTGGATGACACAACACTTTACCGAAAATTACTCGGTTTGTATTGGGAATTCAATAACCAGGCCATAATCAACTTTAAAACATGGAAAATGACATTTGAGTCAGGAGAATATAGGGTCATTGCACCATTAGACACATTAGAAGGGGAGATATTTGTAGAGCCTACTTGCTTGGACTTGGAGGAAATCAACCAGTATTACAGGACAACTGCGCGAGATGAGGATTACATAAACCCAACTATAGATGGGATACACAGTTGGCGAAGCATCACTCCATGTGTGGAAGAGTCAGATACAAGTTTAGAGAACTCGCAATAGAGGCTAGACGATTTTTCTACAATAATATGCGCAAGAATAGATCATGCAGTAAGATGGGTAGGTACGGAGATGAGGGAACCACCCAGTTTCCATGGAGTAAATGATATAGAAGCATTCTTGACACTTTATGAAGATGAAGTGTTAAACAATCAGAGACTGCTTGCACTCGATATAGCACTCAAGACCACACCTGGAAGATGGTGGGGCACATGCAAGGAAACAATCAAGGATTGGTACCAATGTAAGAGGTTATTGCGCACAAGATTTGGCACGGAGCACAGAACCAACCAACAAAAGAAGTACGATGGATAGGGGGAACCAAAATAACACTTGGAGAAGTGCAGAGAACTATGGAAAATGACACCCCATGAGGAATGGCCTCATCATTTCATACATAAACTAAAGGGAATCCCAACAAACTGGTATATGGACCAGCAACCGGGTTGAGGAACTACGAGCTGGCTAGGTCTACAAAAACAATTTACAGTCACTTTATCATTCGAGCACGAGAAACCCAACACAGATTCAACACTTAAGAAAATAAGAGGGGTAATATTCATTAAGGAACCAGATGTCAGAATCATCACAAAAGAACAACAACGGATAGACATACAGTGAAAGAGTTGTTTTCATGCTACCATGTACAAGAAAATGTACCAGATGAAGACGATCCACACGATATCCATATTGAGGAAGCTGAAGGGGAAAGAGAAGTGGAAGGTCCACCTCTGGAATCAGAAGTAATTGTTGTGGCGATCAAGGTGAAGAAAGTCAACATTGGGATAGTTGAGAATCCCAAAATGGCCAGCATTGGAGACTACTGGGATGAACAAAAAGTAGATATCATAATAGAGTTACAGTGTGAGTAGATCGACCTTTTCCCCACAACGTTTACAGAAATAAAGGGCATATCTAGAGAGCTAGGTGAAATGAAGATACCACTCAGAGCTGAGGCAAGACCGATCAGACGATGACCATACAAACTAAATCCGATATATAAGCAAAAATTCACTGCTGAGATTGATAGGATGCTCAAAGAAGACATCATAGAACCTATGGAAGAATCAGAATGGATAAGCTTGATGGTAGTTCAGGAGAAAAAACAAGGAGGGATAAGAATATGCATCGACTTAAGGAAGTTGAACAATGTGTGCCTACATGACCTATTCCCTACACCTTTCACAGATGAGGTGTTAGAGAACGTAGGAGGACACAAAGTTTACGCATTCACTGATGGATTCTCTAGCCACCACCAAATCAAGATAGCATAGGAAGATGGATACAAGACCACGTTTGCTACAGAATGGGGATCCTACCAGTACAAATTCATGTTGTTTGGACTGAAGAGTGCACCAACAATATTTTCCAGAGTAGTCATAGTTGCATTTAAGGAATTTCACCACTAGTTTATAGAAGTATACTTGGACGATTGGACAATATATAGTCTATTGAAAGACCATGTAGAGGTCATGCGGTTGATGTTGGGAAGATGTAGGCATTGTCAGATATCATTACACATCAAGAAGTGCATCTTCGAAACACCGTTTGGGATACTATTGGGACATATAGTATGCACGCAAGGGTTACTGGTAGATCCTGTAAAAATTGTAGTAATTGTAAACTTGCCACCACCGAAAAAAATCCATCAACTAAGAGAAACATTGGGCCACGCAGGATACTACGTAAAATTTATCAAAGGGTACACGCAGGTCACCGCAACGATAGAGAAAATGTTAAGAAAATATACGAAGTTCCAGTGGAATGAGGATTGTCAACAGAATCTGGATACGCTGAACGAAAAGATGGTAATAGCACCAATACTATTATTTCCATACTAGGAGAAGACATTACACGTACACAAAGATGCATCAGCCATAGCACTTGGAGCTATTTTGGTGTAGCCAGGAGCGGGAGATTTGGATCATCCTATAACATCTGCTAGTAGAAAAATGTCAGAATAAGAGAAGAATTATAACACTAAAGAGAGGGAAGGAAAAGCTATGGTCTACGCATTGCATAAGTTCAAACATTACTTATTGAGAAAACATTTTAATAGGTTTACAGATCATTCAGCCCTTAAGTACCTAGTCAACAAGCCAGTGTTGGGGAGGAGAATATGTCAATGGTTACTGTTGTTTCAAATATTTGACTTTGAATTCATAGTGAAGCCAGGGAAGTTGAACATAGGACCAGACCACCTGTGAAGGATCATGGATGAAGAGGAACCTACCAACTTAGAGGAAAACTTTTCGAATGCACAATTATTTTCAGTTCAAATCACCGATGAATACTTTGCAGACATCATCCAGTACTTGAGTACAAGAACTGCACCATAGGAATATAACACCAGGTAGAAGAAAAACCTATTATTCTGGGTCGTAGACTATCAACTAATGGCAGGACACTTATACAAAATGGGCATATATAACATCTTGAGAAGTTGTTTTATAGAACATGAAAGACCATGGCTCATAGCAGAAACCCATGAGAGGATAGTAGGAGGACATTACACATGCAAAGAAACCATGTAGAATGTATTATACGTAGGACTATGGTGGACGACCATTCACAGAGACTCGAAAGAGATAGCACAACCCCAATGGGTGAAGAAGAAATCTAAACCAAGGAAGCAGTTTGATGCATAAAATGAGAAGGACATATTTAAGAAAACCAGACAATAATTTATGAAGGTCGAAATTGCATCGAATTCAACTGCGCAACAGACTAAGGAAGTACCAAAGTACAAGATGCCTCCATCATTGGATCAGACCAAAGAAATGAAACCCCCGAGACAAGTAAGTACAATCAAAGGATTTCTGCAATCATGTGTAAAATTAATAAATGATCCATCCTCTATCAAAATATTGAAAAATATAATAAAAAGATGTAGCATAGAGACACACAAAAAACTAGAACATAATACAGTCAATCACCTACATACAAGGAGAAGAACAAATGGGGAGTTCAGTCTGAATGCCAACATCAAAGATTTCAACATGAGATATATCATACTAGATCTCAAATCCGAGGTCAATGTATTATCCAAGAAGACATGGCAATGCATGGGAGAGACTACATTAGGATATTCACCCGTTCAGCTGAAATTGGCTAACCAACATAGAGTTCTACCAATAGGGAGACTAAAAGGTGTAACGGTAGACCTGGATGGAATGTGCACTAAAGAAGACTTTGAAGTGATTGAAATAGTCGATGGTACAACACCTTACCCAACATTTCTCAGTTTGGATTGGGAATTCGATAACGAGGCCATAATCAAATTGAAAGCATGGAAAATGACATTTAAGTCAAGAGAATACAGGGTCATTGCACCATTAGACCCATTATAAGGGGAGAGGCTTGTAGAGACTACTTGCTTGGACTTGGAGGAAATCAACCAGTTGTACAGGACAACTGGGCGAGATGAGGATTACGTCAAACCAACTGCATATGGGATATTCAGTTGGTGAAGCATCACTTCATGTGAGGCATAGTCATATACAGGTTTAGAGAACTAAGAACAAAGGCTACATGAAGTTTCTACAAGAATATGTGCAAGAATAGATCACGCAGTAAGATGGGTAGCTACGGAGATGAGGGAACCACCCAACGTCCATGGAGTAAATTATCTAGAAGTAATCTTGACACTTTATGAAGATGAAGTGTTAGAAAATAAAAGACTCTTAGCACTTGATATAGCACTCAAGACCACACCTACAAGATTGTGGGGCACACAAAAGGAAACAATCAAGGATTGGTACCAATGTAAGCAGTTACTATGCATAAGGTTTTCCGCAGAACATAGAACCAACCAACAGTATAAGTACGATGGATAGGCGGCACCAACATAACACTTGAAGAAGTGCAGAGCATTGTGTAAAATGACACCCCCAGAGGAATGGCCTCATCATTTCATAAATACACTAAAGGGAATCCCAACAAACTGGTATATGGAACAAGAACTACGGAGAGGAACTACGAGTTGGTTAGTACTAAACAAATACTTTACAGTCACTTTCCCATTCGAGCATGAGAACCCCAACATAGATTCAACAATTAAGAAATTAAGAGCGGTGATATTCATTAAGGAACCATAAGTCAAAATGATCACAAAAGAACAACAACAGAATGGACAGACAGTGAAAGAGTTGTTGTCATGCTACCATGTACATGAAAATGTACTAGATGAAGACGATTTGCACGATATCCATATTTAGGAAGCTGAAGGGGAAAGAAAAGTGGAAGATCCACCTTTGGAATCAGAAGTAATTGTTGTGTCCATCAAGGTGAATAAATTCAACATTGGGATGGTTGAGAATCCCAAAATGGCCAACATTGGAGACTACTGGGATGAACAAAAAGTATAAATCATAACAGATTTACTACACGAGTAGAGCAACCTGTTCCCCACAACATTTATAGAAATGAAGCGCATAGCAAGAGAGCTAGATGAAATGACGATACCACTTAGAGATGAGGCAAGACCGATCAGACACCAACTATTAAGACTAAATCTGATATATAAGCAAAACATCAGAGATGAGAATGATAGGATGCTTGAAGCCGACATCATAGAACTTGTGGAAGAATCAAAATGGATAATCTTGATGGTAGTTCTAGAGAAACAACAAGGAGGGATAAGGATATGTGTCGACTTGATGAAGTTGAACGATGCGTGCCTACATGACCTGTTCCATACACCTTTCACATATGAAGTGTTAGAGAATGTGGGAGTACACAATGTTTACTCATTCACTAATGGATTCTCTGGCTACCACTAGATCAAGATAGCATAGGAAGACAGATAAAAGACCATGTTTGCTATAGAATGGGGATCCTACTAGTAGAAATTTATTTCGTTTGGACTGAAGAATGCACCAACAATATTTTTCAGAGTAGTCATAGCTTCATTTAAGGAATTTATCCACCAGTTTATAGAAGTATACTTGGACGATTGGATAGTCTATATTCTATTGAAAGAACATGTAAAGGTATTGTGGCTGATATTGGAAAGATGTAGGCACAGTCAGATATCATTACACATCAAGAAGTGCATCTTCAGAACACCGTTTGGGATACTATTGGGCCATATAGTATGCAAGAAAGGGTTACTAGTAGATCCTGTAAAAACTGCAGTAATTGTAAACCTGCCACCACCAAAAATAGTCTATCAACTAAAAGAAAAATTGCGACACACAGGATACTACATAAAATTTATCAAAGGGTATGCACAGATCACCGAGCCAATGGAGAAAATGTTAAGAAAATATACAAAGTTCCAGTGGAATGAGGATTGTCAACACAGTCTAGATACGCTGAAAGAAAATATGGCAATAGCGCCAATACTAGTATTTCCAGACTGGGAGAATACATTCAACGTACATGTAGATGCATCAGCCATAGCACTTGGAGCTATTTTGGCGCAGCTAGGTGCAAGAGATTTGGATCATCCTATAACATTTGTTAGCAGAAAACTATCAGAATAAGAGCATAATTATAACAATAGAGAGAGGGAAGGCCTAGCTATGGTCTACGCACTTCAGAAGTTCAAACATTACTTATTGGGAAACAAATTTAATATGTTCACAGATCATTCAACCCTTAAGTACCTAGTCAAAAAGGCAGTGTTGGGGGGGAGAATCTATCGATGGTTACTACTGTTTCAAGATTTTGACTTTGATTTCATAGTGAATCCTGGGAAGTTGAATATAGGACTAGACCACCTATCGAGGATTATGAACTGAGAGGAACCTACCAACTTAGATGAAAAATTTCTGGATGCACAGTTATTTTCAGTTCATATCACCGATGAATTCTTTGTAGACATCATCTAGTACTTGAGAACATGAACTGCACCACAGGAAAACAACACCATGCAGAAGAAAAACCTAGTATTATGGGTCATAGACTATCAGCTGATTATAGGACACTTATACAAAATGGGCGCATATAGCATCTTGAGAATTTGTGTTATAGAACATGAAAGACCAAGGATATTAGCAGAAACCCATGAGCGGATAACAGGAGGACACTACGCAGGGAAACAAACCGAGCAAAATGTATTATGCGCAGGACTATGGTGGATGACCATTCACAGAGACTCAAAAGAGTACTGTCGAAAATGTGATGTATGTTAGAGGGTTGGTAAGCCAAATAGGAGGGACGAGATGCCCTTGCAACCACAGGTAACTTTGCAGGTATTCGACAAATGGGAAATATATTTTGTGGGACCAATTAAACCACCAACAAATAGGACAGGATCATGGTACATTATTATCATGACAGAATACTTGACAAGATGGGCAGAAGAAGCACCAGTAAAATATTACAGCGCAGAGACAACAACACACTTTCTATTTGAGCAAGTAATCACTATAATTGGTTTCCCAAGGATTTTTATGAGCGACCAAGACACTCACTTCATTAACAACACTATTAATTCTATGACTGAGGAATTTGAAGTCCATCGTCAAAAGAGTACACCATATCATCTGCAAGCAAATGGAATAGTAGAAGCCTTTAACAAAATCTTGGAAAATGCACTGACGAAGATCTGTAATGTCAATAGGGATGATTGGGACCTAAAAATACTAGCAGTATTGTGGGAATACAGGACCACATGCAAGAATTTGACAGGACACACGCCAATCATATTGATATATGGACAAGAAACACTGGTGCACTTAGTGTTTTTGGTACCCAGTCTGCGTGTAGCAGCAATCACGAACATGACAGAATAAGTCATAGTACAGGATAGGCTAAATCAACTGATGATCATGGATGAAGATAGGATCCTAGCAGGGTTCCACCAAGAAGTTCAAAAAGCAAGGGAGAAATCTTGGCATGACAGACATATCAAAAGATAAACTTTGAAGGAAGGATACTTAGTGTTGATGTATGATAGTAAATCCCTTCAACATCTAAGAAAACTCATAATGCACTGGTTAGGAACACACGAAGTGAAAGATGTCATGGATGGGGGAGTTGTACAATTGAAGGATTTAGGAGGCATAGAAATTAGAGGGATGATCAATGGGATTCAATTGAAGTTGTACAAGGACAATCGACCATCCGCAAATTGAAAGTCACCACACAGTAAACAGAAAAAAAAAAAAAAAAAAAAAAAAGATATGGTGTAGGATAGTGAAAGGTACCAACAGAGGCACAATGCACCGAAATAATAAGGATATCACACACTCAGAAATATGAGCTCGATGAAGACAAGGCGAACGATCGGTTCCAAATAAAAAGAAGTGGGAAAGGAGACTATGAAAAAAGAAGAAATAAGTGACGAAGTCTAGCGGAATTGAATGACGGCATGCCGCATTAATCATGCCAAATGGAGATGGCGAGGGAAATTAATGGAAATTATGAAGGAATTGACGGTTCATTGAATTTGTAATCATGGTAACTTCTTTGACAAGTTTCACATGACACCCATATAAAGCAAGGATGCGGGAGAGAAAAGGTTATTGATAAATTGGAAAAGGCATAGAGCGAGAGAGCATATGAAGCAAAGAGTAAAGATTGCAGAGGTTGCATAGGCTACTGAGCTCGACAAACGACATGATTTTACCACCATGGCACCACCAAATAAAGGAGAACCGAGCCAGACTACCAGAAAACATAGAGTTAGGACCAGATCACAATTGCAATCACAGGGAAGTGAATAACCACCATCTCAGTCGCCAGAATTCGTTAGTGTGAATGAAATCCTATCGTTGGATACAAAAATGGAAAGCCCCACGTGCATCGAAGAATAAACCTAGCAGACAACACCTAAGGGCATGGACATCGATAATCTAGAAGAGGGGCAGGGATGACAAAATGAGGATGCAGGAAACCTAGGGCACCCAAAAAATCCTGAAGAAGGCTCGAGAGTCAATAGGACGGATACAAACTAGGAAGAAATGATCGTGCCAGAAGATTCAAAGAAAACTATGTCGGAACAACCATAGGAGGGAGAAGTGGAAGATGTCACTGGCCGACTAGAGGAATATGTTGCAGAATGATCAATGGAGGCTGGAACCTAGATTCAACCACCACCATGAAAGGACAATCATATAGTACCTAGGTCATCACAGAGACAACTCATCGCAACTATTTTTATGTTGCACATACCAAAAGGGGTACGTGTAAAAGCAAACTTGTTAGGTCATGTACATAAATTAATGTACTCCAACCATGATGTAAGAGAGACAGAGAAGTTCCCAGAGTTCGCCAAGAGAGTCTACTTACAGACTGTGGGCGTAGATCACTTTTGTGAACCAATCAATAAACTAGTCCCGTGGGCAACAGGATTGGCTAGAATTGGGATTTTAAGTCTCTTGGACCTACCAGACTTTGGGCAAGGTCAATATCGAACCAGTTGTATCAAGCAGTTGATGGCGATCACACATGGTGAATATCTATGGTTGGAACAACTTGTTTCAATAGACGTGGATCTCATCGCACACGTCATAGGACTTCCATCATAGGGGGTGGATCCCACAAAGTTCCTGGAGGATAAAACAAAGGAGAAAGAAATGGCCAAGGAGATGAATAAGAAATACGACATCGAAAGGGGGTTGCGCAGAATCATTATCAAGAATGTTAGTGACATTGCAACAAGAATGGACACGGAAATTATGGCTTGCAAGTTTCTCAGGAAATATTGCAAGGAGGAAGTCTTGAACAGGGTTGTTGCAGCTACAACACAGTTTGTCGAGGGCACCATAGTCATGTGTCCCCCCTACTTGTTGAATCATTTCCTAGAAGACTCCAAGGATGCGTAGGATCTGGGGATTGGATTTCATTATTCATGGTTACTCATTCTGATAGTCGTGATGGGATTGAAGGAGCTGAACTATGCATTTTTTGGCACTAGAACCATACCCTTCCATGGAGCCTGATACTTATCTTTTGGAGTCACTTCAGATGCCAAGAATAGGAAAGAAAATGTAGCTATATTCGAAGGATATCTCTGTGACCTACAAGACACCATCGCCTACACTTGGAGGATAACACCTCAAGCTGTTGAATGGTATCAGGGTATAGCCAAATTCAAACTCACTAGACATGCGATGTGGATCCAGGGACGTAGTGACCCCAACAAGGAATGGCTACAACTGTGTTACTACATCACGGAGGGAGACATACAAATGGGAATCAAGGATTGGGAAGATGAGTGGAGGATTCTATCCCTCACTCGATAAATACCCATAGAGATAGAGGAGGAGGAGGCAAGATAGGAGCACACACATGCTAAAGAAGTAGGGAAGGAATAGACACAACCCAAGGAAGTAACAGTTCCCAAGAAGTTGAGGACAAGTCAGAACAAGGCACAACAGAAGAAAGGGGGGACATCTGAAACAAGCGTCCATATGAGGAAGAATAAGAACACACATACACCACAAGTACAACAAAAATAGGCCGAGGCAGCACAGGGAACTAATTGAAGAAGAGTTGGCACATATGCATGCAAGAAGACGAAGGCACATAGAATGCCTCCAGAATACACGATCATGAAGGATGATGCCGAAATGATGGCCCAAGTGGTCCAGGATCACACATTCAAGGATTTTGAGAATGTTGCGTGCCAAAGGGACATAATTGAACAAGAGTTGGCATACATGAGACAAATCCTTTGACAGATCGGGGAAGCGCAAGAAACCAAAAACAACATAGAAGGGAGGTCGTAAGCATCACACATAGAAGTATAACATGGAGAAAGCGAGCAGGATACAATCTAGACAATAGCACAACCGAGTTCAATTTTTCATGTTACACCCAACATGTTGGGCATAGACGAAATCATGGGGCAGACACCCCTAAAGGAATTGTCTCAATTGCAATTGGTATTACTGCGGATACCAACCAAGGCCTTATATAAACTTTAAGTCAGCATTACACAGGAGGTACAGTCTCGCGCACACATAGATACAACATAATTACAGCAGGTAAAGGATAATCGTGACGAGATGAAATTGGTATTCGAGAAGGCTAAGCTCGAGACCAAAAAGGAGAGGGAACGTGTGAAGGGACTACAATAGAAAGTGGTCGTAGCCTACGAGAAGATCCCAAAGAATGCACAGACATCTGAACTCACGGTGACATAGGAGATTGATCAGATTGTGCAGAGAATTGGTCAATATCAACAAGAGATCGAGAATCTCTGGGAGAATATCACACCTACCACTTCATCGAAGGTGAGGGAGCAATAGAAACATGAGGAAACCATGTGGATACAAGATATAGAATGAAAATTCCACATGGTAGATGAGTTGTTCGAGAAAGAAATGCAGCTCTGGACGAAGCTAGAAGAGGATTGACACCTCCAACAGTGGGACCAGGAAGGAGAAAGGATAAACAAAGTTATCCAATACCTCAACAAGAGTCAAAAAACAATTTCAATCATGGAGCATGTGAAAGTGGGGCAAGACATGAAGAAACTGCAGGCATAACTTATAAATGCGCAGACGTAGAAAAACGAGCACCTGGCTCAAATGGAACCACTCCAGGAGCGAGCAACAGATGTCATTGCACAAAAGAGGAAGACAAAACATATATGGCACAAACCCAGGCAGAGTGTGCAGGAATGGTCAGCGATGACATTGTCGTACAGGAACTAGAAGAACTCAAGGAGAAGACCGTGCAGGCCCAAACAAAAGTAATGGAGCTCACAGAGAAGTTCCAAGCAATTTCAAGGGAAATTGATGAGGCACACAAAGGTTAGGTGGTTTAGGATGAGCCACATTTCAGTGTTGGGGGCCTATTTAAAGCAGGTCAAAGTGGAAAGAAAAGTTATTTTTGGAATGAAGGAATGAACGAGGAAACCTATAGCTGGAAGGAAGAGCAACACGTGTGCATTCATGGAATACCTAATGATCTTAGGGTTATGGTTTTTGTAATACATTGTAATGGTTGGTGAGCCATAAACGTATATATAGAGATTCTTAGAGGATTTTTGGTGAATATAGAGAGACACAAAGACCAAAGAGTAGAGGGAGAGGGAGAGAGCAGTTAAGTGAGGTAGAGACATGGGGAGATCGATATACATATATACTGTAAGTTGTCGAGTTGTAGGGGAGTCATGAGGGTATATCTTGAGGGTTAGATTACACGCTGAGGAGCATGGTGTATATAGGTCGCCCCATAATAGATCCCGACCTGACTGAGAATGAGTTGTAAAATGCATGGCACTATAGTTTTTGAACTACCATAATAGAAGAGCTTGAGAGACAGATCTTTGTGGATGTATCCCAGGAGGAGGTGAACCACGATAAAACCTGTGTTATGTGACTGAATGCTTGTGTCTCTTTTATTGTTTATGAGTAGATGTTTGCATGATGAATGAATGAGTTAATAAGGTTGATTACTTTGCATGCATAAGTTGGAATAACAATATATTGCTTTAATAAGTTTGATAGAGATCTCATCGCACACTTCTCATGTCTCCACTCCATCATGGACTTCAAACACTTGAGTATTGTAGTCACCCATTAAGATTATCTCGGGTGAGGTTGCACGGTGCACTCTATGTGCCACATTGCCTTCTAGTTCACCAGGAGGGACAATAGTTTTAGAGGCATTGTTGGATCTCTAATAGACTTGAACTTGGGTCAATCATGTTAAAAGTATAACTCACAGATAAAATCTTAACAAACAATCACAATGGTTCCAAAGAAAGATGGAATCTAGAGAATGTGAATTGACTACCATGCCTTGAATAAGATCACCATAAAAAATAGATGAGAAAACCATATTATACACTAATATGGACCTCAAATTAGGTTACCACCAACTGAGAATCAAAGTAGAAGACATGTGCAAGACAACATTCAAAACAATACAAGGTTTGTACGATTGGTTAGTAAATCCTTTAGGGTTATGCAATGCACCTACAACATTTATGAGACTAGTGAATGATGTGCTACGTCCCTTCATTGACTCGTTTTTTAATATTATATCTATATCACATACTAATCTTTAGAAATACTTGTAAAGATAACCTCTCACACGTGACACGGGTATTACAGACCTTGAGAAAGACTCAATTGATTCCCAACTTACATAAATGTGAGTTTGGAAAGACCTCTTTGATATATTTTGGGCACATGATTGGAGGATGAGAGATGAGAGTAGATCCAAAAAATATCGCAACCATCACCCAATGGCCTATTATCACCAATGTGAAAGAGGTCATGAGTTCCATGGGAGAAACTCAATGTTTGAGGAAATTCATTGTAAACTTCTCCATAGTAGCAATTACATTGCATGTCATAACTACCAAAGGAAAGAGTTTTCATTCGGGAAAGACATAAGAAATAACATTTGAAGACTTGAAGAAGAAAACCAGCGATGCTCTAGTATTAGCAATGCCAAATTTGCAACGACCTTTTAAGCTAGAGAGTAATGCTACTGTATATGCATTAGGAGCAATACTCATGTAAGGAGGAAGGCCTGTGAGCTACCATTTAGAGTTGTTTCATGAAGTAGTGCCTAAATATCCCATGCATGATAAGGATCTCTTTGTGATTTTACAAGAAGTGAAAAAGTGGAAGCATTACCTCTTGCGAAAAGAGACTATCATAGGCATAGATCATCATCCCCTTCTGTATCTATGGATTCAAAACATGATACAGTAGATGAGGCATTACATGTGGTTAGGCTTCTAGCAACAATTTCATTTATTGATTAATTATAATAAAGGAGTCACGAATAGACTAGAAAGCATGCACTCTAAAGAAGATTGCAACAATTGGAATGATAATGTTGCCTAAGCCTTTCACTCATGAACCTCTAAGTGAATATTATGAGGGAGATGAGGATTTCAAAGGATTCTACAAGCATCTAAAGTAGTGGGTGGTCATTTTCATGGAAGGAAATGAATACCACCTCTAAGATAGGTTGTTGTGCAAAGAGAATAGAGAATTTGTGGCGGTATGTGTGTTTTCCAAAGATGTAGGAGCAGGTGGAAAAGTTTGTTAGAGACTTCCTTCTTTGCAGCACTAGCAAGCCAAGCAACCAAAAACTTGTCTTGTGCATGCCATTTTCAATGCTAGGCAGACCTTGGGAGAGAATATCCATGGATTTTGTTGGAGGTTTACCTATGAGTCATAAATTCCATGACTAATTATTAATCGTGGTAGACCATTTCAACAAAACTTTTGTGCTCATTCCCTATAAGAGGACAATCTCTGGACGATAACTAGCTGAACTATTTTTCATCCATGTCTAGATACACTTTGGATTTCTAGCCTCCATCATATCTGATTGAGACAACGGGTTCTTGGGAAAATTTTGGACAACGTTTTGGGAAAGAATGGATACCAGGTTGAAGTACTCCAATGCCTTCCATCCTCAAGCTATTGGAAAAAACGAGGTAGTAAATATGATGTTGGTGCAATTGTCGAGAGATTATAACATCAAACATCCAAACACTTGGGACGAAAAGATATTCTACATTCAACACTCTTACAGTAGAGCACTTCATGTCTCCACAAATAAGTCTTCTTTAGAGATTTGTTTTTTTTATTAACCTCCTTCGTCATTTGATATTTTTTATGGATAGTTTAAGGAAGAAACAATACTACAAAGAGAAGAACAAAAGGAAAGAATATTTATGGACAAGATCAGTCATATACATGTAAGGGTTCAAGAGTAGCTCAAGAAGAGTCAACAATTGCATAAATCCAGACATGATAAACACAGGTAGGTTCATAAGTTCCATGTTCGAGACCATGTGTGGGTTTATCTCTCTAAGGAATGACTAGAAGGAGAATAAAATAAAATCAAGCCCCTTAGATATGAACAATTTGAGATCATTGAGAAAGTGAATGAGAACGCCTTCATACTGAAACTTCCAACTTATATGCAAATCAACTCAATGGTGAACATGGAAAATTTGAATTTGTTTGAACCCTCCATGTTGGATGAGGAGGAATTACATCAGGTTCTCCCGACTGTTGAAGAGCTTGCACCTCATCGACTTGAGGATTTGAAGGAAGATATAGTGTTACAACACAAGGAATGTAACCCTCCCAGAAGACAACAAGAAATGTGGCAGAGTGGTCTCAAAGGAGACACTACAAGGAAAATGAAGTGGTATGAGAGGAACCAAATTACAAGCAATCTCCCTCGTCTATCCTTGGCATATTTTGGGGACCAAAAGCCTCCCAATGGGTAGGTGTGATCCGAATCGGATCATAGAAGAATAATTTTCTATTGGCTTAGGCTCTAGGATGATCAACACAGAGAAAGTTTAAGGCTATGGATGACGAAGGAGATCAACATATTGGCATGAAGGGCCCCATGCCATCATGATTGATGCCTATTTTTGTATGAAATATATGTAACTCCCTCATCTATCCTTGGAAACTTATGGGGACCAAAATCCTCCCAATGGGGAGGTGTGATCCGAATCAGATCTGAAAAGAAACATTTGCTATGGACATAGGCTCTAGAATGATCAACAGAGACAAAGTTTAAGGCTAAGGATGATGAAGGAGATCAACATGTTGGCGTGATGGGCCCCATGCCGTCATGATTGATGCCCGTTTTTGTATGTAATATATTTAAGGTCAGGATATATATTGTTGTATGTAAAACAATAAATGAGGCTCTCATGAGCCCTTTCCACATGGAAGAAAAGAAAAAAAAATAAAGAAAAGGAGAGCAGACTAGAGATAATTTGAACCATTGGGGATGCCTAACCTTCCAACTATCCTCTCGGTCGACGAGCAATCCTCTATAATATGTTTCCCCACAATAGAAATGGGTTCTTTGGCTGTGAACAATGTAAAGAGGCTTCCCAGATGTTAATAAGGAGCATGGAGAAAAACTAGAGAGCCTGCAACTTGTCCATTGTTGAATAAATAAGAACTTGGTCGAAACCAAAGAATGTTGGTTTTTCCATTTGGTTTTCCATGGTAAATTCTGATTTTATGTGTGGTGATTGTTTGTGGTTGTATTATTTAGGAATGTTAAATGATATGCACTATCAAATAATGGTTGTTTGTGTTTTTTTTTTGCAAAGAGAACTTTGTGTCAATTATTGTTTGAGCTCATTTTATATTAATATGGTTATCATGGGTAAATAAACAAACTAACAAATATTTAACTGCATGCATACATTGAATTGAGTTGGAAATTTACGACCATCCTTCCCGGTCTGTTTCTATTTTACCGAGGGTTTCTAATTTCATTTTTTTGAGTCGTTAGGCAAATTATCGACTTTGTTGGGAATTTTCCTTACTCCCATAAATCATACACGAAGTATCTTCAGAAACGTGGGGTTGTATGGGTGTTTTCTAGCTACCCATAGACCATATACACATTTTGACAATTTTACTACTGTCAATTTCGCCCCCCATATGTTTTTCTCTGTTTGTGAATGCTCAAGTCAACTTTTCTACTTTTTTATTTGTCTGGGGATGTTCAAGTCAACTTCTATTCATATTTTTTGGTTTCTCTAGGTTGATAAAATATCCTTGGGCATTTTTATGCATCATGGGTTATTAAAATCACCCCACCAAGCATTTTCCTTCATAGTTGATAGTCAAACCTATGAAATGTACTCTTCATTGTTGGTCGACTCAACTCGTCTATAAGCATTTCAACTCCACCATTGGTCATTTACCCTTCTTGAATGGATCATCTATAATTTTCAAGTCGACTAGATCTTCCCATGTTTCGAATGGGATTTCTTCTGGTCGATTTGACTCGATTGGGTCGACCCGACTTGGTTCAACTTGACTTCGTCGAATTTTTTTACCTTTGACTCGACTTACTTCCTTCTAACTTAATTTTCCTACTCGACTTGCTTCCTTCTCACTCAATTTTCTGAATCGACTTACATTTATTCCAACTTGTTTCCAATATCATCTTCCAAGTAGTAGACTTCATCTTTGTTTAGACCGACTCGACTTGTGGATTGGCTAATCGAGTCTTTTCCGTTATCAAAAGAGATAAGGTTATATTTGTTTTACAAATATTTCCATGTTGGTGAATTAGTGAGGCTATAAGCCTCTCATTTACATATCAAGTTGAATCTTATCTATTCCCTTATATGGTGTACCCTTCCATGATGTACCTTTCCACAACATGAAATACATCACATAGCTCACACCTAGATAAATATTGTACCACCATATTGGTGTATACACTATTTTATGTGTCACTTAATGAAATCTTACAAAAGAAGCTTAGACACCTTGTTTTTATGAATACCCACTTGAATTCGTGTGTTATAAGCATTCCCAATTCTTGTCAATATAAGAATTGGCATTGCATATACTTTACATACTTCATTTTTTTGAATCCCAAACTCACCATAATGCCATTTTCTTTGTTATCTTTACCTCTGACACTTGCCATAATTTGATTTCGTATGTTATGTTCTTCTTATTTCTAGCAACATTGACATGAATGTGATGATACTTTGCAAATATTTTGAGAATTCCCCATAGCTCTCTTTCCTGCTAACTCATACTAATCCCAATATTAAGGATATGTATCTAGTGTAACATTAATTGTTGGAACAAGATATTTGCAACTAGGTGGGATTCTTAAGAAAGCTGGGGAGAAGGTAACATAATTTGTATTATCATCAAACTTACACATTAGGGATTATGCTCTAACATCCCACTCTTTCATTCATTTTCGCATGGTTTGAGAGAGAATGTAAACAATCCATACCCTCAATAAAATAATGTACTTGGTGGTCTTGATGAGTAATTTCATTTAGCTTCATGTTTCATTGATCTTGGGAAGCTCCAAATCATAAACATCTTAACTTAAATAATAAGCAATGGATGTGGCCATGATATATTGTCATGTTCCTAGAGGCCTATAATGCGAGTAAGGTCTCTACATTTCTTTTATATTATTTTGATAGGATTGTAACCCTTCAACAAAAACCTCAAGATACTAAAATTTATTATTTTCTAACTAGATCTAAAATGAACATGACTCCCATGGTTAAGTAGGAATGGGGCATTGTTATAACCCTAAATTGCACCATCCATGCTTACCTGGCATCAGGCCAACTCATTGCCCTTCATTGCCAAAGCCATGTTGAACAGACTCTTCAAAAACCTCCTAAATTAAGTAACCCGCGCCCTAACCTATCACTGGGCGCGTTGGAACGCTAGCAAGCCTTATACTACACGTGTTGGAACATTGGCTAGCCCACTATAGCCCGCGTTTACCTAACAAAGAAAAAAATCAGGAAAGTTTCTGACGGAACGAAAAGCTTTGGGTCAGTTAACTGGAACTCCCATCCATGCATGGCCGAGAGTTTGTTTAAAACCCTAGCTCCTTCTAGCCTATAAAAGAAGGGGTAGGGGTACTATTCAGAGGAGGAAAATCATAGCAAAGAAACTCTACCCAATTGCCGAATCCGTTTTGTCCCAACCCTTTAGCCTTTCCTCAAGCTTTAGGAAAATTCAAGCAAATCAGTTGGAGGACAAAGAAGAGGAGGAGCCTAGGATCAAGATCGAGGAACGGTGGCCGGTCTCTAACATCATTGTAAGTGATTCATCTTGAGATTAATAAAAAGATATTTTTCCCGTCCCAAATGCATGAGTCTTATGTGTTTCATTTGATTTATGTTTGATCTCTAACCCTCTAGTAGAACAATAGCATGCATGAGTAGTTTTGTCTTGATTGCAGGATCCCTTTTTGGAAGGAGCAGCAGAAGCAAGGGGATAAAGCGCAACGGAGGATCTACACCAAACGACGATAAAAAGGTTAGTTGGTTCCTCCCATGTTTGCATGTGAAAAAGGGTTTTA
>JZKD02S2356099.1:48137-70297 GCA_000966675.3 Picea glauca | reverse complement strand
TATTATGGATTTGCATCCATTTGGGAAATTTTTGTTCTTATTCTGTTGTCACTAAGATGTATTATATTTTGAATTTTATTAAAACTATAGTTTTCAATTATTGAAATTATCATTTTTAATGTATAAATGAAATCAACACCTTCTAATATCTTCATTACAACACCATTATGTTAATATATTACCCTCAAATATCTCCATTACAACAAGATTATGTTATAACACCATTATGTTAATATCTTACCCTCGAATATCTCCATTACAACATGATTATGTTAATATCTTAGATTCCCATGGAAAAAAGGTTGATTTCCAATTATCTTCTGAGAAATTAAAAAATATTGATATGCAATGATCAAAACTGAATCCTTCTTTGCCTTTTCAAGGGGTTCAAACATGTCCTAGAAGAGTAATTCAAAAAACACTCTTAAAGAAAAATATAATTTTTAAAAATCACTTGTCATTTTTGAAGGGCAGCAAATATTATAAAATGTCAAAAGAAGGGTCAGATTTTCAATAACTTGTTAAGGTCCTAACTTCCAATGCTTGTTTGTTCAAAGAGAATTGGCTCACCACATAATACTTTCCTTTGACATATAAACACTAAAACCATCTTTATTCTAGTTGTGATCCAAATCAAATCTCACAAGCACAATTGGATATTAGCACAGGCTCTAGGATCATCAACACAGATACAATTTAAAGCTATGGACAACGATTAATACAACTTGTTGGTCTGAAGGGCCCCATACCATCACAATTGATGTCCATTTTTTTAAGTAATGTATGTAAAGTAATGGAGTATATTGTTGTATGCAAAACAATAAATGAGGCTTTCATGAGACCCTTTCCACATGGAAGGAAAGACAAATAAATAAATAAAATAAGGAGAATGGACATGAAAAAAGCCAAAGAATTGAGGATGCTTGACCTTCCATCTATCCTCTCGATTGATTCAGTGCTCTATATTATTTTTCCCCAAAATGAGAGAGGATTTATTTGGCTATGAATGATGTAAGGAAGCTTCACAAATGTTATTAAGCAACATGGAGATGAACAAGAGAGAATGTAAATTTTCCATTTTTGAATAAATAAGAGCCTGGAAGAAGCCAAAAGAATGTTGATCAGGGTAAATTTTGAGTTTATGTGTGGTAATTGTTTGTGGTTTCATTATCTAGGAATGTTAGATGGTGTGCACTGTCAAATAATGGTTGTTTTTGTATTTTTTTTGCAAAAAGAACTTTGTGCCAATTATTGTCGAAGTTTGTTTTATATTAATATGGTTATCATGGATCAATAAACAAGATAATAACTCTTTAACCACACTCATACATTGATTTGAGTTGGAAATTGATGGCCATCCTTCCCGAGCTGTTTCTATTTCATTGGGGGTTTCTAATTTCATTTTTTGGAGTCTTTGGGCACATTCTCGACTTTGTTGGACGTTTTTTGTTTTTCCCATAAATCATACATAGAGTATCTTCATAAACGTGGGGTTGTCTGGGTTTTTTCTAGCTACCCACAGACCATACACATGTTTTGACAATTCGTCTTCTATCTATTTCTCTTCCCATGCATTTTTGTCTGTATGTCAATGCTCAAGTCAACTTCTATATGTTTTTATTTGTCCGGGGATGTTCACATCATCATATATACGTCTTTTTTGGTTTCTCTACGTTTCCAAAATTACCTTGGGCATTTTTATGCATCGTGTGTTATTAAAATTGCATCCCAAATTGTTTTCCTTCACAATTAGCAGTCAAATTATCCCTTTAAGATAAACTCTTGATTGTTGGCCTACCCAACTCGCCTCTAAGTATTTCATCTCCACCATTGAATATTTCCTCTTCATGAATTGACCGTCTACAATTTCTAGGTTGACTTTATCCACCCATGGTTCGATTGGGTTTTCATCTAATCTATTTGACTTGACTGGGTCAACCCTACTTGGTCGACTTGCTCTTCCTTCGACTCGACTTGCTTCCTTCCAAATAAATTTTTCGACTTGAATTGATCCTTTATTTTGACTTGTTTCCCATATCGACTTTGAGGTAGTCAACTTCATCTTTATTTGGAACAAATCGACTTGTGGCTTGGCTGGTCGAGTCTTTTCCATCCTCAAAAGAAAAAAGGTTGTATTGTTTTTACAACTATTTCTGTGTTGGTTAAATGGTGAGGCTATAAGTCTCCTGTTTACAAATAATATGGTATCAGAGCAAAAGTTTGAATGCATTTAGTGAGAATTGTATGGTAAGTACTCGTAGTGATTAAAAAATAAGTGGAAAATAGATTTTTCTAGGGCTAGAGCATAGTAGAGAATCAAGAATGTCTACAGACCATTATGAATGATAAGAAGAAGAATATTCAAGAGTGAGGTTGGATCGATTCTAGAAGAGTTTGGTCACATTGACATGAATTTTGTCACAACTATTGGCAATGAAGAGTAAGGGAACATGATCAACAAAGGATTTTCATGAAGGCTCTAAGAAGGAAGAAAATAATCCATAAACAAAGAGTAATACTGCGCTAAAGATGGGAGAGTGCAGCTACAACAAGACATGGATACCTTTTCGTGTAGAAACCAAGGTGGAAATCAATCCATATATAAGGGAAGTGGATGCTATCAGGCTGAGTCAATGGCTACAACAGATGGAAGTATACTTCAACGTGCATGAGGTAACTAGAAAACAACAGATTTCTTTTGTTCTGTTGAATCTTAAAGGCCATGATTTGACATGGTGGTAGAGTGATGTAGTAAGCAGATCATTAGGAAATAAGCGAAGGGTGACTAATTGGGAGTTGTTTAAAAACATGATCAAATATCAGTTTTATCCAATAGGATATGAGGAAGACCAACAAATAGTATGGAATTACTTCAACCGGATACAAGGACAATCAATGTAGGAGTTGACTATAGAGTTCAGTGAGAGATAAATTCATATGGGAGTCTCTCTCAAAAGTCCAAACATGTTAGTCAAGTATTTTGGGTCATCATTGCCTCATATTCATAGAAAAATGATGTTATTTAGAACAAATACAATTGATGAGGTTAGTATTCAAGCACAGTACCTTGAGGGATACATGTGGAAGCCACAAACTACTCACAAGCAAGTAGAATCACAAGAGAATCAAAGAAAGAAGAAAAAAAAGAATTGGAATGAGAAGAAGGTCATGGAAGAAACACATGAAGAAAAACCTTCCAATCAACAATGTAAGGATGTGATAAAAAGGACACACTTATGAGAACTGTTGGAAATTACACATTGAGAAGTGCCCTAAATATTTTCAGAAAAGGAATAAGAAAGCATTTATATCAGTGGATGATGAGGAATGGGTGGATAATACATCAGGTTAAGAAGGGAAGATTAACTGCACTAATATTCAGAAAGAGGTTCCATTAGTTAGTTGCAGTCACAAGGAGAGGAAGGAAATGACTGAAATTGTATGCATTAAAATCCACATGAAGCAAAGTAAGGTGGATTTTTTCTTCAATCTCAGTTCATAATCCAACTTGATGTCTACACAACTTGTTTAAAGGCTTGGAATGGAGACTCAAGATCATCAACATCCATACCTCTTAGTCTAGGTAATTCAAGATGTGCAATTGAAAGTGAGAAAGTAGTGCAAATTTATGTTTGTGAGCAATCAATTTTTTTTTGATGAAGTAGTTGTAGATGTGGTCCCTATGGATATATGTGGAGTCATATTGGGAAGCCCATATTTATACATGATGGATGCCATTTTCCAAAAGGAGAGAGAACCAGTATAGGCTAGTCAAGGATGGAAAATATTATTCCATAAATGCACCCAAGGACAAATCTAAGATCTCTTTGGTTAGTGCTCATCAACCAAGATGGATCATGTGAAGTAAAAATAAGTTTGTCTTGTTGTTCATGAGAGAAGGAAAGCAAGAAGAAGGAAACAAATTGGATATGAAGGCATCCTTGGAAGGATGTAGTGGAAAGCAACGTCAACCAATACAAAAAATGATTGAAACGTACAGGGAAGTGTTTCAAGAGCCTCAACAATTGTCACCCACAAGAGAGGTTGAACATGAGATTCAATTGTACCAGAGTAACTGATTCGTAACATTGAGATATATAGGTAGTTTGTCATTGAAGCAGGACAAAACGAAAAGAAAGGCTATTTAGGGAAGGAAGGCATGCACGAGGAAAGCAAGACAAAATAGAAAAAAAAGGCTATTTAGGGAAGGAAGGCATGCATGAGGAAAGAAAGACAAAACGAAAAGAAAGGCTATTTAGGGAAGGAAGGCATGTGCGAGGAAAGAAACAACTGGAAGGAAGAGAAGCACATGCACATGCATGGAAGACCTAACGATGTTAGGGTTAGGGTTTTTGTAATACATTGTAATGGTTTATGAGCCAAAAATGTATATATAGAGATTATTAGAGGATTTTTTGTGAAGACAGAGAGACATAGAGATCGGATGGTAGAGGGAGAGGGAGAGAGCGGTTAAGTGAGGCAGAGACATGGGGAGATAGATATACATATATACTGTAATTTGATACCTTTTTGTAAGTTGTTGAGTTGTAGGAGAGTTAGGAGGGTAGATCTTGAGGGTTAGATCATGAGAGGAGGAGCTTGGTTAGATAATAGATCCGAACTTGACTTAGAATGAGTTCTAAAGCACGTGGCATTGTAGTTTTGGAACTACCATAGTAGAGGAACATGAGAGATAGATCTTTGTGGACGTAGCCCAGAAGGGGGTGAACCACAGTAAAACCTATGTTATGTGACTGAATTCTTGTGTCTCTTTTATTGTTTATGAGTAGATGTTAGCATGATGAATGAATGAGTTAATAAGGTTGATTGCATTGCATGCATAAGTTGGAATAACAATATATTTCTTTAATAAGTTAGATATAACTCTCAGTGCACACTTCTCAGATATCCACTCCATCTTGGACTGCAAACAATTGAGTATTACAGTCACCCACTAAGATTATCTTAGGTGAGACTACGCGGTGCACTCTATGTGCCGCGTTACCCTCTGGTTCACCAGAAGCGACGATAGTTTTAGAGGATTTATTGGATACCTAATAGACTTGAACTTGGGTCAATCATGTTAAAAGTATAACTCACAAATAAAATATTAAACAACAAATGGTTCTTGTTCCGGTTGGAACAATATAGGATTGAATAGATGGGATCTGTTGAAGATCTGTTAAAATAAATGTAAGATTTGTGGAAGACAGGTCAAGAGAATACTGAATCAAGCCACAAGAAGGTGAGAAAAATGTGTCGCTAGAAGGGGATGTTGAGACCGTGGAATCCCACAAAAGAAGAGATCAAAAGTTGGTTGAAGATAAAGGAGCTATAATTTGAGCAGAAAGATAACAAAATCCCTAGAGTAACACCGTGAAAATACCTTGAGAAGTATGTGTTTATTGATCTGCATGAAGTATTTTTCTGTGATTTTCCACACTTATTGCACGAGTGGATATTGAGGTTGAAGGATAACAACGCAACAAACCAGATTCAACAATTAGAGTGGACTGCAGTTCATATCGCACAGTTATAGCAGGTGAATAACAAATTCACATGCGTAGTAGATTTTTGGTTCGACAGTATTGTAGCAGGCTTTATAATAGAATTTGTAGTAGATACAATAAAGTCGTATAGCTCAACAGAGAAAGAGTTTCTACGAGGGCCGCAAGGAAGTTATATATGATTGTTTTATACTTCTATTAAGATATTTCTCTATAATAAATGTGTCATGACAATGGAATTAGACAACTAAACTTCCTTGCATGCGTGGGGGAAGGGGGGAAGAACTCACAGAAAAAGGAGAGATGGAAGGAGAAGGAGATAAATGAAAGAAGGAGGAAGCCTTGGACCCAATCATGATGGATGATGACTAGATCAAGAAGATGATTGTGATAGCTGGAAAGATGTGCAATGGAGTACCCTATCAATACAAGGTGAATACCAAGAAGAGAGTCATAGCAGCGAGGGAAGGCTTGGTAAGTGATGAAGAGGAGGTAGAGGATCTCTGGGTTGTGAAGCATATTGAGGAAATCATATGCACAATATATGAGAGGAAGACAAGAGGTCCAAGAGAAGGAATAAAAGGCAACAATCCTATCCATATTAATGTCATTGTGGAACCCATAAACCCATGTGCGACTAACACACCAAAAATAACACCATTGTTTGGACAACCAACTTTCGGGAGAAGGAAGACAGAAGGAAGTACATCTACAGAGGGGAAAACAACTACGGGAGTGAGTTCAGGAAGCATTGTTCAAGTATCTACACCGCGCGGAGGTAGTAGCTCAATAATCAGAATGGTAGGACACAATCCCACCATCAGGTTACCATAATTCAAAGGAGAACCATCAGAGGACGTGGAGAAGCACCCGTTCAGCTATGAAAAGATATGGGAAGAAAAACATATCATAAATGAGGAAACTAAACTTGCACAACTAGTGCTTACACTAAGGGATCGCGCACTAGATTGGTATATTCATTTAGCTAAAAACAATCCACCAGGGACAACAAGAACGGTTGCAAATATCAAGAATTTGCTGATATATGAATTTCATAAGCCAAGTTTGGAGGAAAAATACATGAACGAATTGATAGAAATTAGACAGAAACTAGGAGAATCGATATGAGAGATTGACCAGAGATTCAAGTGACTGAAAGGAAAGTTATAATATCTCATGACAGATATGAAGCACATGAACCTATTTGTCAATCCATTATTGCCAGAGTTAAAATATCCACTACGACATTATAAGTTTTAGACACAAGAAGAAGCTCTGCAAGAATCCCTGCAACTGGAAGAAAACCAATATCAGAAGATGGATCCAACCATCGTAGACCTGAAGGATGATTTGAAGAAATTAGCATTCCAACTAAACCAGAACAAAATTAAGGACAAACGAGAAGTTGTTTGGTGTACCACATGAGGATGAAAGGACACCATAAGAATGAATTTCGAACATTCACACAATACATGGAAGCAGGAATGCCAAATCTATTACCAACAGGAGGACTATGGTGCAAAAACTGTAAGAAATAGGGTCACGACCCATATCACTACCCCATGATGCAGAAGTACCAGACAATCCCAAAGAGTTCATATTGCAACTTTTGCAAGTTAGTGAGCGATGTTGACAAAGACTGTAGAACTATGAGATTGATGAGAGAGAGGACATCAAATGCATATAGGGTGTAGGCAGAAATGATGATCAGGCAAGCCACACCTCAGCTTAACCAGGTACCATCCTCACACAACATTGTGCAACAAGAGTATTATACTACACAACAACCATATAATATAGTGCAACCTTAGTACAATACCGCATAGTACGATCAGGCGCCTTAGTATAACGCACTGAGAGGAGATCGAACTGCCTATAGAGGAGGAGGACGAGAAAGAGGAGGCTTTGGAAGAGGTAGAGGACCAAAAGTGTGTCGAACCTATAAAAAATGAGGACATTATGCAAGAGAATGTCCACTTCCACTAGTGACTTATATGTATTGTCGCGCACTAGATCATGACACGGAAGAATGTTCGACATTACTAGGAAACATCCAGGAAAAGAGGAATTAGAACAACCAGAACATTCAATGGATTTCAGCAGAAACGAGGGATGAAGGACGAAGCATCAAAATAGTTACATGCGGAGAAGCTAAAACAAGAAATGATGCAGTCTGACAATACCCAACACAACACAAATGGGTGAAGAAGACAACTGAACCAATGAAGTTGTTTGATGCGTAGAATTATAAGGATATATTTAAGCAAGCCAGACAAGAATTTCTAAAGGCCAAAATTGCATCGAATTCAACTGCACAGCAGATGAAGGAAGTAGGAAAGTATGAGATGCCTCCATCATTGGATCAAACCAAAGAAATTCAACCCCTAGGACAAGTAAGTACAGCAAAAGGATTTTTGCAATCATGTGTAAAATTAATAAATGATCCATCCTTTGTCAAAATATTGAAAATATATATTAAAAAGATGTAGCATAGAGATAGACGGAAAACTAGAACAAAATACTATCAATCACCTACATACAAGGAGAAGAAAAAGTGGGGAGTTTAGTCTGAATGCCAACATCAAATATTTCAACATGGGAGATATCATACTGGATCTCGGATCCGAGGTCAATGTATTATCCAAGAAGACATGGCAATGCATGAGAGAGACCACATTAGGATATTCACCTGTTTAGCAAAAATTGGCTAACCAGCATAGGGTTCTACCAATAGGGAGACTAAGAGGTGTAACAGTAGACCTGGATGGAGTACACATGAAAGCAGACTTTGAAGTGATTGAAATAGTGGACGACACAACACCTTACCCAAAATTACTCAATTTTAGTTGGGAGTTCGATAACCAGAGCATAATCAACTTGAAAACATAGAAAATGAAATTAGACACATCAGAAGGGGAGAGGCTTGTAGAGCCTACTTGCTTGGATTTGGAGGAAATCAACGAGTTGTACTCGACAACTATGTGAGATGAGGATTACGTAAACCCAACTACAAATGGGATACTTAGTTGGCGAAGCATCACTCCATGTGTGGAAGAGTCATATACAAGTTTAGAGAACTGACAACAAAGGCTACAGAAATTTTCTACAATAATATGCGCAATAATAGATCGTGCAGTAAGATGGGTAGGTATGGAGATGGGGGAACCACCCAGTTTCCATGGATTAAATGATCTAGAAGAATTCTTGACACTTTATGAAGATGAAGTGTTAGAAAAACAGAGTTTGTTAGCACTCGATATAGCACTCAATACCACACTTGCAAGATGTTGGGGAACACACAAGGAAATAATCAAGGATTGGTACCAATGTAAGTGGTTACTGCACATAAAGTTTGGCACAAAACATAGAACCAACCAGAAGCAGAAGTATGATGGACAGGGGGCACCAACATAACACTTGGAGAAGTGCAGAGCACTGTGGAAAATGACACCCACGGAGGAATGGCTTCATTATTTCATACATACACTAAAGGGAATCCCAACAAACTAGTAAACGAACCAAGAACTGTGCAGAGAAACTACGAACTGGCTAGTTCTACAAAAACACTTTATAGTCACTTTCTCATTCAAGAATGAGAACCCCAACATAGATTCAACCCTTAAGAAAATAATAGGGGTGATATTAATTAAGTAACGAGAAGTCGAAATCATCACAAAAGAACAACAACGAAACAAACAAACAGTGAAAGAGTTGTTGTCATGCTACCATGTATCGGAAAATGTACCAGATGAAGATGATCCGTAGGATATTGATATTGAGGAAGCTGAAGGGGAAAGAGAAGTGGAAGGTCCACCTCTGGAATCATAAGTAATTTTTACGCCGATCAAGGTGAAGAAAGTCAACATTGGGATAGTTGAGAATCTCAAAATGGCCATCATTGGAGACTACTGGGATGAACAGAAAGTAGAAATCATAATAGAGTTACTGCACGAGTAGAGTGACATTTTCCCCACAACGTTTACAGAAATGAAGGGCGTACCTAGAGAGCTAGGTGAAATGAGCATACCACTCAGATTTGAGGCCAGACCGATCAAACAATGACCATACAAACTAAATCCGATATATAAGCAAAAATTCACTGCTAAGATTGATAGGATTCTCAAAGCGAACATCATGGAACCTGTGGAAGAATCGTAATGGATAAGCATGATGGTAGTTCAAAAGAAAAAACAAGGAGGGATAAGAAACATTGGGACACACAGGATACTACATAAAATTTATCAAAGGGTACGCGCAGATCACCGCGCCGATAGACAAAATGTTAAGAAAAGATACGAAGTTCCAGTGGAATGAGGATTGCCAACACAATCTGGATACGCTAAAATAAACTATGGTAATAGCACCAATACTAGTATTTCCAGACTGGGAGAAGACATTCCACATGCACATAGATGCATCAGCCATAGCACTTGGAGCTATTTTGGTGCAGCTAGGAATAAGAGATTTGGATCATCCTATAACATGTGCTAGCAGAAAACTGTCATAATAAGAGCAGAATTATAACACTAAAGAGAGGGAAGGCCTAACTATGATCTACGCACTGTAGAAGTTCAAACATGACTTATTGGGAAAGAATTTTAATATGTTTATAGATCATTCAACCCTTAAGTACCTAGTCAACAATCCAATGTTGGGGGGGGGAATATGTCAATGGTTACTATTGTTTAAGGAATTTGACTTTGAATTCATAGTGAAGCCAGGGAATTTGAACGCAGGACCAAACCACCTATCAAGGATCGTGAACTTAGAGGAACCTAGCAAGTTAGAGGAAAAATTTTCAGACGCACAATTATTTTCAGTTCAAATCACGGATGAATACTTTGCAGACATCATCCAATACTTGAGTACAAGAACTGCACCACAGGAATACAACACCATGCAGAAAAAAAAAACCTATTTGTCTAGGCCGTATACTATCAACTCATTGAAGGACACTTATACAAAATGGGCATAGATAACATCTTGAGAAGCTATTTTCTAGAACATGAAATCCCATGGATCTTAATAGAAACCCATGAGGGGATAGCATGAGGAAATTATGCATGCAAAGAAGACACGCAAAATGTATTGCACGTAGGACTATGGTGGAAGACCATTCACAGAGACTTGAAAGAGACAACACAACCCAAATGGGTGAAGAATAACGTTGAACCAAGGAAGCAGTTCAATGCGCTAGACGAGAAGGAGATATTTAAGAAAGCTAGACAAGAATTTCTGAAGGTCGAAATTGCATCGAATTCAACTGCGCAACAGACTAAGGAAGCACCAAAGTACAATATGCCTCCATCATTGGATTAGACCAAAGAAATGAAATCCCCAATACAAGTAAGTACAATCAAAGGCTTTCTGCAATCATGTGTAAAATTAATAAATGATCCATCCTCTATCAAAATATTGAAAAATATATTAAAAATATGTAGCATAGAGACAGAAAAGAACTAGAACAAAATACAGTCAAAGATGTAGCATAGAGACAGAAAATAACTAGAACAAAATACAGTCAAAGATGTAGCATAGAGACAGAAAAGAACTAGAACAAAATACAGTCAAAGATGTAGCATAGAGACAGATAAGAACTAGAACAGAATACAGTCAATCACCTACGTACAAGGAGAAGAACAAGCGGGGAGTTCACTCTGAATGCCAACATCAGAGATTTAAACATGGGAGATATCATACTAGATCTTGGATCCGAGGTCAATGTATTATCCAAGAAGACATGGGAATGCATGGGAGAGACCACATTAGGATATTCACCTGTTCAACTGAAATTGGCTAAGCAACATAGAGTTCTACCAATAGCTAGACTAAAACGTGTCACAGTAGACCTGAATGGAGTGTGCACTAAAGCATACTTTGAAGTGATTGAAATATTGGATGGCACAACACCTTACCCAACATTGCTCGGTTTGGATTGGGAATTCGATAACCATGCCATAATCAACTTGAAAGCATGGAAAATGGCATTTTCGTCAGAAGAATATAAGGTGATTGCACCATTAGATCCATTAGAAGGGGAGATTTTTCTAGAGCCTACTTGCTTGGACTTGGAGGAAATCAACCAGTTGTACAGGACAACTGCGCGAGATGAGTATTACGTAAACCCAATTGCAGATGGGATACTCAATTGGAAAAGCATCACTTCATGTGAGACATAGTCATATACAGGTTTAGAGAACTATCAACATAGGCTACACGAAGTTTCTACAAGAATATGTGTAGGAATAGATCGTGCAGTAAGATGGGTAGCTACGGAGATGAGGGAACCACCCAGCTTCCATGGAGTAAATTATCTAGAATAAATCTTGACACTTTATGAAGATGAAGTGTTAGAAAATAAGATACTCTTAGTAATTGATATGTCACTCAAAACCACACCTACAAGATGGTGAGGCACACACAATGAAACAATCAAGGATTTGTACCAATGTAAATGGTTACAAAACATAAGGTTTGTCGTAGAACATAGAACCAATCAACAAAAAAAGTACGATGGATAGGGGGCACCAACAGAACACTTGGAGAAGTGTAGAGCACTATGGAAAATGACACCCCCAGAGGAATGGCCTCATCATTTCATAACTACACTAAAGGGAATCCCAAAAAACTGGTATATGGACTAGGAATTGCACAGAGGAACTACGAGTTAGCCAGTACTACAAAAAAACTTTATAGCCACTTTCTCATTCTAGCATGAGAATCCCAACATAGATTCAACAATTAAGAAAATGAGAGGGGTGATATTCATTAAGGAACCAGAAGTCGAAATCATCACAAAAGAACAACAACAGAACATATAGACAATGAAAGAGTTGTTGTCATGCTACCATATACATGTAAACGTACTAGATGAAGACGATTTGCATGATATCTAGATTCATGAAGATGAAGGGGAAAGAAAAGTGGAAGGTCCACCTATGGAATTAGAAGTAATTGTTGTGTTGATCAAGGTAAATAAATTCAACATTGGGATAGTTCAGAATCCCAAAATGGCCAACATTGGAGACTATTGGGATAAACAAAAAGTAGAAATCATAACAGAGTTACTACGTGAGTAGAGCAACCTGTTCCCCACAACATTTACAGAAATGAAGGGCATAGCTAGAGAGCTAGGTGAAATGAAGATACCACTCATAGATGAGGCAAGACCAATCACACAACAACCATACAGAATAAATCTGATATATAAGCAAAAAGTCAGAGCTAAGATTGATATGATGCTCGAAACCAGCATCATAGAACTTGTGGAAGAATCAAAATGGATAAGCTTGATGGTAGTTCTAGAGAAAACATGAGGAGGGATAAGAATATCGTCGACTTAAGGAAGTTGAATGATACGTGCCTACATGACCTGTTCCATACACCTTTCATAGATTAAGTGTTAGAGAATGTATGAGGACATAAATTTTACTCATTCACTAATGGATTCTCTGGCTACCACCAGATCAAGAGAGCACAGGAAGACAGATAAAAGACCATGGTTGTTACATAATGGGGAATCTACTAGTAGAAATTTATGTCATTTGGACAGAAGAATGCACCAACAATATTTTCCAGAGTAGTCATAGATTCATTTAAGGAATTTATCCATGAGTTTATAGAAGTATACTTAGCTGATTGGATAGTCTATAGTCTATTGAAAGACCATGTAAAGGTCTTGCGGATGATGTTGGAAAGATCTAGGCACAGTCATATATCATTACACATCAAGAAGTGCATCCTCGAAACACTGTTTGGGATACTTTTGGGCCATATAGTATCCAAGCAAGGGTTACTGGTAGATCCTATAAAAATTGTAGTAATCATAAACCTGCCACGACCAAAAATAGTCTGTTGACTAAGAGAAACATTGGGACACACGGGATACTACATAAAATTTATCAAAGGGTACGCACAGATCACCGCGCCAATGGAGAAAATGTTAAGAAAAGATACAAAGTTCCAGTGGAATGAGGATTGTCAACACTGTCTAGATACGCTGAAACAAAACATGGCAATAATGCCAATACAAGTATTTCCAGACTGGGAGAAGACATTCCACGTACACGTAGATGCATTAGCCATAGAACTTGGAGATATTTTGGCACAGCCAGGAGCAGGAGATTTGTATCATCCTTTAGCATTTTCTAGCAGAAAATTGTTAGAAAAAGTGCATAATTATAACAATAAATAGAGGGAAGGCCTAGCTATGGTATACACACTTCAGAAGTTCAAACATTACTTATTGGGAAAAAAAATTAATATGTTCACAGATCATTCAACCCTTAAGTACCTAGTCAACAAGGAAGTGTTTGGGGGGAGAATCTATCGATGGTTACAACTGTTTCAAGATTTTGACTTTGAGTTCATAGTGAAGCCTGGGAAGTTGAACGCAGGACCAGACCACCTGTCGAGGATTATGAACGGAGAGGAACCTACGAAGTTATATGAAAAATTTTCGGATGCAGAGTTGTTTTCAGTTCAGATCACCGATCAATTCTTTGCATACGACATCCAGTACTTGAGTACAAGAACTGCACCACAGGAATACAACACCACGTAGAAGAGAAACCTGGTATTCTGGGTCGTAGACTATCAGCTGATTGCAGGACAGTTATACAAAATGGGTGCATATAGCATCTTGAGAAGCTTTGTTCTAGAACATGAAAGACCAAGGATATTAGCAGAAACCCACGAGGGGATAGCAGGAGGACATTATGAAAGAAAAGAAACCACGTAGAATGTATTGTGGATAGGACTATGGTGGATGACCATTCATAGAGACTCGAAAGAGTACTGTCAGAGATGTGATGTATGTTAGAGCATTGCTAAACCAAATAGAAGGGATGATATGCCCTTGTGACCATAGGTAACTTTGTAGGTATTCGACAAATGGGAAATATATTTTGTGGGACCAATTAACCCACCAACAAATAGGAGAGGATCAAGGTACATTATTACCGTGAAAAAATACCTGACAAGATGGGTGGAAGCAGCACAAGTAAAATATTGCAGCACAGAGACAACAACACACTTTCTATTCGAGCAAGTAATCACTATAATTGGTTGCCCAAGGATTTTTATGAGTGACCAAGACACTCACTTCATCAACAACACTATTAAGTGTATGATTGAGGAATTTGAAGTCCATCATAAAAAGAGTACACCATATCATCCACAAGCAAATGGAACAGTAGAAGCATTTATCTTGGAAAATGCACTGACAAAGATATGTAATGTAAATAGGGATGATTGGGACCTAAAAATACCAGCAGTATTGTGGGAATACAGGACCACATGCAAGAAGTTGACAGGACACATGCCATTCATATTTATATATGGACAAGAAAAAATGGTGCAATTAGATTTTTTGGTACCCAGTCTGCACGTAGCAACAATCACGAACATGACAGAATGAGGCACAATATAGGATAGGCTAAATCAAATGAGGATCATGGATGAAGATAGGATCCTAGTAGGGTTCCACAAGGAACTTCAAAAAGAAAGGGACAAATCTTGGCATGACAGACATATCAAAAGCTAAACTTTCAAGGAAGGATACTTAGTGTTGATGTATGATAGTAAATCCCTTCAACATCTAGGAAAACTCAGAATGCACTGGTTAGGAACACACGAAGTGAAAGATGTCACAGATGGGGAAGCTATGTAGTTGAATGATTTAGGAGGCATAGAAATTAGAGGGATGACCAATGGGAGTCGATTGAAGTTGTACAAGGACAATTGACCATCCACAACTTTATTGTCACCGCACAGTAAACAGAAAAAAAACAAAAAAAAAAAATAACAACAAAGATATGGTATAGGATAGAAAAAGGTACCAAGAGAGGCACAATGTATCGAAAGAAGAAGGAGAACGCACGCTTGGAAATACGAGCATGATGGAGACAAGGAAAATAGTCAGTTCAAAATGAAAACAAGTGGGAAAGGCGGCTATGACAAAATAAGAAATAAGTGATGAAGGCTAGTGGAATTGAATTTCAGAAACGACTGACGGGACGTCGCATTAATTGTGCCAACTAGAGATGGCGAGGGAAATTAATGGAAAGTATGAAGCTATCGACAGTTCATTGAATCTATAATCGAGGTAACATCTTCGATAAGTTTCACACAATGAGAGAGTTAAAAGGTTATTGCTAAATTGGAAAAGGCATAGAGCGAGAGAGAATACGAAGAAAAGAGTAAAGATTGCAGAGGATGCATAGGCTACTGAGCTCGAAAAATGACATGATTTTACCACCATGGAACCACCAAATAAAGGAGAACCGAGATAGACTACCATAAAACTAGAGTTAGGACCCGAGCATAATCACAATCACAGGGAAGCGAACAACCACCATCTTAGTCGCCAGAAGTCGTTAATGTGGACAAAATCCCATCACTGGATACAAAAATGGCAAGCCCCACATGCATCAAATAGAAAACCTAGTAGAGAACACTTGCGAGCATGGACATCGATAATCCAGAGGAGGGGCAGGTTCGACAAAATGAGGATGCAGGCAACCTAGGGAACCAAATTTTTTTTGAAGAAGCCTCGATAGTCAATGGGACGGATCCAAACTAGGAAGAAACGACCATGCCAGAAGAGTCACAAAAAACCATGTCGAAACAATTATAGGAGGGAGAAGTGGAAGATGTCACTAGACGACCAGAGGAATATGCTACAAAATGAACAATGGAGGCTGGAACATACATTCAACCACCATCGCCAAAGGACAAGGATATAGTACCTAGGTCATCGCAGAGACAAATTGCCATAACTATTTTTATGTTGCACATACTGGAAGGGGTACGTGTAAAAGTAGACTTGTTAGGTCATGTACATAAATTGACATACTCCGACCATGATGTAAGAGACACAGGTAAGTTCCCAAATTTCTCCAAGAGATTCTACTTACAGATTGTGGGCGTAGATCACTTTTGTGAACCAATCAATAAACTAGTCCCGTGGGCAACAGGATTCGCCAAAACTCAGATTTTAGGTCTGTTGGACCTACTGGACTTTGGGCGAGGTCAATATGGAACCAACTGTGTCAAGCAGTTGTTGGCGATCACACATGGTGAATATTTATGGTTGGAACAACTTGTTTCAATAGACGTGGAGCTCATCACACACATCATAAGACTTCCATCACAGGGTCTGGATCCCACAAAGTTCCTGGAGGATAAAACAAAGCAGAAATAAATGGCCAAGGAGATGAATAAGAAAAATGACATCGAAAGGGGGTTGTGCAAAATCATTATCAATTGTATTATTGACATCGCGACAAGAATGGACACAAAAATTATGGCATGCAAGTTTCTCAGGAAATGTTTCAAGGAGGAAGTCCCAAATAGGGTTGTCACATCTGCAACACAGTGTGTTGAGGGAACCACAGTTAGGTAGCCCCCCTACTTGTTGAATTATTTCCAAGACGACTGGAAGGATGCACAGGATCTGGGGACCAGATTTCATTATTCATGGTTACTCATCCCGATAGCCGTGATGGGATGGAAGGAGCCGAACTATGCATTTTTTGGCACTAGACCCAAACCCTTCCATGGAGCTCGATACTTATCGCTTGGAGTCACTTCATATGCCAAGAATAGGAAAGTGAATGCAACTATATTAGAAGGATATCTCCACGACCTACAAGACACCATGGCCAAAAATTGGAGGATAACACGTCAAGTTGTTGAATGGTATTAGGGCATATCCAACTTCAAATTCACTAGACATGCGATGTGGATCCAGGCACGTAATGACCCCAACAAGGAATGGCTACAACTGCATTACTGCATCATGGAGGAAGAGATACAAATGGGAATCAATGATTGGGAAGATGAGTGGAGGATTCCATTCCTCACTCGATAAATACTCGTAGAGATAGAGGAGGAGGAGGCAAGACAGGAACACACACATGCTAAAGAAGTAGGGAAGGAACAGACACAACTCAAGGAAGTAACAATTCCCAAGAAGCCGAGGACAAGGCAGAACAAGGAACAACAGAAGAAAGGGGGGACATCCAAAATAGGTGTCCATATGAGGAAAAATAACAAAACATGTACACCACAAGTACAAAAAAAATAGGCTGAGGCAACATAGGGAACTAATTGAAGAAGAGTTGGCATACATGCATGCAAGAATACAAAGGCACATAGAACGCCTCTAGAATACACGATCACGAAGGAAGATGCCGAAATGATGGACCAAGTGGTCCAGGATCACACATTCAAGGATTTTGAGAATGTTGTGTGCCAAAGGGATATAATTGAAGAAGAGTTGGCATACATGAGACAACTCCTCTGACAGATTGGGGAAGCGAAAGCAACCGACAACAATGTAGAAGGGAGGTCGTAAGCATCACATATAGAAGTAGAACTTGGAGAAAGTGAGTAGGATACAATCCATAAAATAACACAACTGAGTTCAACGTGTCATGTTACACCCAACATGTTGGGCATAGATGAAATCGTGGGGAAAACACCTTTAAAGGAATTGGCTCAACTAAAATTGGTATTACCGCGGATACCAACCAAGGCCTTATATAAACTGCAAGTCACTGTTACATAGGAGGTACAGTCTCACACATGCATAGATACAACATAATTACAATAGGTAAAGGATAATTGAGACGAGATGAAATTGGTATTCAAGAAGGGTAATCTCAATACCAAAGAGGAGAGGGAACGCGTGAAGGTACTACAGTAGAAAGTGGTCGTAGCCAACAAGAAGATCCCAAAGAACGCACAGACATCCGAAGTCATGGCGACATAGGAGATTGATCGGATTGTGAAGACAATTGGTCAATATCAACAAGAGATTGAGAATATCTGGGAGAATATCACACCTACCACTCCACCGGAGTTGAGGGAGAAGAAGAAACACGAGGCAACTGTGCGGATACAAGAGATAGAATGACAAGTCTATGCGGTGGATGAATTGTTCGAGAAAGCAGTGAAGCTATGAACAAAGCTAGAAGGGGATCATCACATCCAATAGTGGGACTAGGAAGGATAAACGATAAGTGCAACTATCTAAGACCTGAAGCAGAGTCAGAAAAAAATGTCAATCACAGAGCGCGTTAAAGGGGGGAAAGACATGAAGAAACTGCAGGCATAACTCACAAATGCGCAGACACAGAAAAAGGAGCACCAGGCGCAGCAAAGGTCAGCACAGGAAGAGGAAGACAAAACATATATGGCACAAACCTAGGCATAGTGTGCAGGAATGGTCAGCGATGACATTGCAGTACAGGCACTGGAAGCACTCAAGGAGAATACCACACAGGCCCAAACAAAAGCAATGGAGCTCACACAGATGTTCTAAGTGATTTAAAGGGAAATCGATGAGGCACATAGAGGTTAGGTGGCTCAGGACAAGCCACATGTCAGTGTTGGGGGCCTGTTGAAAGCAGGCCAAAGCGAAAAGAAAGGTTATTTTTGGAATGAAGGAATGCACGAGGAAAGCTATAGATAGAAGGAAGAGTAGCACGTGCACATGCATGGAATACCTAATGATGTTAGAGTTATGGTTTTTTTAATACATTGTAATGGTTGGTGAGCCAGAAATGTATATATAGAGATGCTTAGAGGATTTTTGGTGAAGAAAGAGAGACACAAAGACCAGATGGTAGAGGGAGAGGGAGAGAGTGGTTGAGTGAGGTAGAGACATGGGGAGATCGATATACATATATATTGTAATCTGATACCTTTTTGTAAGTTGTTGAGCTCTAGGGGAGTCATGACGGTATATCTTGAGGGTTAGATCACATGCTGAGGAGCATGGTGTGATCTAGGCCACCTCATAATAGATACCAACCTGACTGAGAATGAGTTGTAAAGCACGTGGTGTTGTAGTTTTTGAACTACCATAATAGAAGAGCTTGAGAGCAAAATCTTTGTGGATGTATTGTAGGAGGGGGTGAACCACGATAAAACTTGTTTATGCGACTGAATGATTGTGTCTCTGTTGTTGTTTATGAGTAGATGTTTGCATGATGAATGAATGAGTTAATAAGGTTGACTACATTGCATGCATAAGTTGGAATAACAATATATTGCTTTAATAAGTTGTTGGAAGATTGGTTGTTGTCATTGATGTCAACCTTAGTCATGGGTTTTGGACTGCAAGATTGATGAAGGTATTTGGACATGAAGTAAAATGCACATGCAGATACAACACCGATGGATGGATATCATACATCACATTGTTTCTAGTGGTATGTGGCACATCACATGGATCCTCATGGTTGAGGAGAAATGAATTTTTGAAGATGACAAAGTGAATTGAATAAGGAAGTACATGTAGGCCCTTAAAATAATTAAAGAAAAGAATTACAAAATAAGAAAGTGTCAGGTCAGCCCTAATTTTAAAAGGAAATGACATAAACGGTATAAATAAACATCATTATACACTCATTTTATACAAGTTAAATTTCAAAGGAAATAAGAAAAAAAGAAGGTCGTATTTCAAGGGAGGATGAAGTCTTTTGGTGATGTGTTCTAAGGTATGTTATTTTCAAGTCATCTTACCATTTATGATATAACTTTTTTTCTAGAATGATTTAGATGGTGAAATCACTATGGTATTGAGAAGACATATCAAGGTACCTCTAGTAAAATGTTTAACTCTTGATTCACTATAATTATGGAGATACACTCTGTGGAAGATAGGGTTTGTGACCAGTCCTGAAGCTAGTCAATAAATAGTTGTTTTGGGTAAAATAGTGATAACTTCTTCATACAAAATCCAAATGAAGTGATACAACTTCCATTGGAAAGTTTACAGACGTTAGTTTCTTGTGTGAAATTTTTAGAATCGTATGTTAAATATTGAGCGCGGGGCATGCTGTACAAGTTGGGTCTTCTGAATAGACCGGAATTGAATAAAGTCTAACATTCTTTCTATAACCTATTTTTTGGGAGGATTCAAGGAGTGAAAATTGGAGGAGTCTTTGAGAATACATTGAGTAATATTATCTATAGGATCAAAGTACTCGAAGAATTGGAGAATTGAAGAAATTGAAGAAGTCTTAAGAAGCATTATTAGGTTCTATGTGATGATTGGTTGATGATGATGATTTAATGTAAAGTTTTATTATCTCTCATATATTCTTGGGTGGAAGGAAGGAGCAAGGATGGAGAGTTCAAATCTCTCTTGATATTGGAGGATTTTATCTTCCTCTTGGAGGTTTATCCCTCCCTTTAGATTTGGAAGCTATAACTACCTTTGGAAGTCATTACTTCCCTTGAACAATAACTATTGATTATTTCTCATATATTGTGCATGGTGTATTGTGGTGTATTGGTGTAACTCATATACTATTGTTCATTTCTCATTGGATATAATTGAATGGTTTAAGTATAAGTTGAAAAAGGTTTTAAATTGTACGTGATATTGATTCACCCCCCTCTCAGTATCAACAATTGGTATCAGAGCGGGTTACCTTCAGTACAATTTAACCAATGGAAGGAAGATCCTATGTAGAAATGGAAGGAAACATTCCAAATGGGCTTCCACCATTTGATGGAAGCAATTTTGAATACTGGAAAAATAGAATGGAAACTTACTTGAAAGATATTGGGGGAGATTTTTAGATCTCAGTTGCTTCAGGATACAATGCTTTGAAGAAACCAAAGACTGCAGCTCAGAAGGAAGCAAAAAGGAACAACAAACTGGCAATAGATACCATCCTGGATGGATTGATAGATTCAGTTAAATCCAAGGTGGGATCATGTGCATCAGCAAAAGATCTTTGGGACAAGTTACAAGAACTTTATGCAAGGGAAGAAGCATAATAAGAAGAAGAAGTTGAAGAAGATTACAACATCTCAGATTTCAAAGAAGAAAATAGAGGTTAGTTCTTTTGCTTTAATTGTGAAGGAGTAGGACAGGTTGAATTTGAATGTCCTCATCCAAGGATTGAAAGAGATGACAATGAAGAAGAAGAAAATCATGAAGTAGAAATGATTCAACAAGAAGATGAGACTCTTAAAAAATTGAAGCATGTTGAGATTGAAAATAGCAAGCTCAAAGACACACGTAGAAAACTAAGAAGTGAATTGGGTAGTTATGAAAAGACAATTGTAAGATTAAAGAAACAATCAGAAACTAAGAGAAGAAACCATTTCCTTGAAAACTCTACTCAAAGAAGCAAGAAGAATAACAGAAGTAAAGAAGGTCCAAATGATAAAGAAAGAAGAAGATTGTGAGAAACTTGAACAAGAAGTTGCCTCATTGAGGAAGAGCTTAAGAAACTCTCAAGTGCCAAAAGAATTAACACATATTGTATGCATGGGTGAAACTTCATACAAAGAAGATGCAAATACCAACAAGAAGGTTGAAGAAAGAGCTACACAGACAATTGATGAGAAGTGGACCAAGATACCAGAAAGAAAGAATGATTACAAAAGAGATGAATTTCCAATAAGACCTCCTACCTTCAGTAATCAAAGAAGTTTCAATTAGTATGAAGGAAACTACAGAAGAGTAGATCATGAACCCATATGGACTACATGACAAAGAAGGTCACTTACTGCCAGGTATCAAAATTTCTTTCTTGGTCATTGTTATACTTGCAAAATTTTTGGACATAAGGCAATTAATTGCAAAATCAATGAAAGGAACAAATACACAAGAAACATGAATGGTGT
>JZKD02S2356099.1:8994-20459 GCA_000966675.3 Picea glauca | reverse complement strand
TTCACTTTGAATTCTAAGTGGAAACATCCTATTTTTTGTCATTTTAACTTTTGCAATTAGCCTATTGCTTGGTTTCTTGTCTAGAATCACACATTCACCATTTTCAAGGTATATTATATATCCTTTTTGCACTAGTTGTCCAATGCTTATGAGATTGTGTTGTAGTCCAGGAACATAATATACATCTGAAATATGCTTCTCCTCACCTTTCTTGGTTCTTATGTTAATTGACCCTTTTCCCATAACTGAAACTCGGTGATCAGTCCCCAATTTTACTTCTGATTTTATTGAATCATTCATTGTTGCAAACATCTCCTTACTTCCATTCATGTGATTACTACAACCACTATCTAGGAACCATACTTCTTTGGAACTCTCTTGTGCTACATTGCATGTTATCAATATGGTGTTTTCTTCACCATTGTTGGGTTGGTTTTCATTTGTAAAATGTGCCTTTTGCTTATTCATGTCATATTGTTTTTTCCTACATTCTGATGCAAAATGCCCAAATTTATTGCAATAATGGCATTGGATATTAGATTTATCATACCTTTTAGCTTGATGATGACTATGAGAATGGCTGCTCCCCCTTCCTCTTGTTGGTGTAGAATGAGCATGTGGGCTTGATGTTGGTCTTCTTCTTTCAAATTGTGTATTTTCTCTTACTCCTCTTGGTGTAAAACGTCCTCTACCTCTATTGTAATTTGATCTCCCTCTTGTTCTGCCAAATGAAAGTTGAGTCTTAAATGCATTCTCCAATGATGATGTCCCTGTTCGATTTAATCTTTGCTCATGTGATAAGAGTGATCCCATTAATTCATCTACTGATAGCTGAGTGAGATCTTTGGACTCCTCAATGGCTATTACAACTGGATCAAACTTTGTAGGTAAGCTTCTAAGTATTTTCTCTACAACCTTTTGATATCCAATGGTTTCTCCATATGATCTAAGCATATTTATTATTGCCATTGCATGAGTGAAGAATGAATCTATTGAATCTGTATCCTTCATTTGTAAGTTTTCAAAATCCCTTCTAAGCATTTGTAATTTTGYTGTTTTTACCTTGCTTGTGCCTTGGTATGCTGTTTGCAAACTTTCCCATGCCTGTTTTGATCTTGTAGCAGCAGCTACTTTAGGAAAAATTGATTCCTCCATTGCCTGCTGAATAAAAAACAATGCTTTGGAATCTTTCTTCTTATTTTCCTTCAACAAATCCTTCTCAGCTTGTGAAAGAGCCTGATAAGCTTGTTGGTCTGCTGGTTTAGGAAACCCATTTTCAACCAAATCCCAAACATCCTGGGAACAAAACATGGTTTTCATTCTTATACTCCAATAGTCATAATTTTTGCCATTAAAAATTGGAATTTGGGGTTGTAAAATGCTTCCAATTGCTCCTGCCATGATTTTTTTTAACTAAAATTTGCCTCTTTTTACTGCTCTTCCTCTATTTCCTTTTCCAATCTCTGTCAAACCTTTTGTATGATTAAAACCCCTAAATTTCTGCAATCTCTTTGCAACAGGTTAACACCTCCTCTGCACTCAGCAATAAAGTCTAAAAAAAAAACACAATAGCTACTTGTTTTCTCCAACCTTCTATACACTTGCTAAGTCTATAGCTTTATCATTCTTCAATACTCAGAATCTTTTGAATCCCCTTCAACATCAGCTCCCACAACTTCAAGTTTTTGGACAACATCAAATACCATTAACCTTGCTCTGATACCACTTTGCTGCTTAAAAAAACATCTACTTACAAAATGCCCAAATTCCTACAGAAAAAGAGGAAAGAACCCAATGACAGTTTTTAGCTGAGTAATTAAAACAAAACAGAGTTTATATATACCCTATTGTTTGAATCATACATTCATTCCAAAAAATAGAGTATCCAACATCTGCGCTCATTTACAAAAACAGAGTATCCAACATCTGCATTCATTTACAAAAACAGAGTATTTTTTAAGAGAGGGGAGAAGCTTCATGAATACACTGACAAGTAGAGGAGTCGAGATACATAGAAGAATGTAGAAGGAGGGAAGAAGAATTAAATGCGGCAGTTGGAGAGTTGTTGAGAAATTATGGCAGGGGAGATTAACAAAATATGGAGATCCACGTCACCAACAACCTCTTCCTTGTAAACCCTCGAGATTTTCTGAGGCGTGCAACTACCTCATGAATTTTCTACAGGTTTCCTCTCTAACCTTATGCTCTGATACCAATTTAAATGCGACTAGCTCATGAATTTTCTACAGGTTTCCTCTCTAACCTTACACTTTGATACCAATTTAAATGAGAAGGGGCGAATTCAGAACAATTGTGGCTATGTGAACTTAGCACAAACACACAAAAATAGAATACACGATCGAACTCAAGAGCTGTGACTCTAAATCTTGAATTTCCTTCATTGCTTCTCAAATACACAAAACTTACTGATAATAGGACTCAATTATTCTAGAGCTTTTTTCAACTAACTGGAACTAATTCATATTTTTATCTAACTCTCTAAACTTATACGTGTTTAAAATTAGTTAACTCTCCAAAAATAAGAAACTTTATCATATTTCAACATTCTCTACAATTTTTGTCTAGGATTTGGTCAGAAATTTAAAAAATTGTAGATTTTAATGGTTGAAATTACATATTTTGAACAATTTAGAGTTTTGTAGCCTAATAAAAACATTCAAAAATAAGATTTAACCAATGTCACTTTCAAAAATAAAATTTAAACAATATAAAGTTATGATATAGCTAACAAGTATGTTATCCGTCTCCAAGATTTAAAAATAAGTTACAGACTCCCAAGATGATAGAATTTATTGCGGCCTTGAAAAGATGGGGTGTCGAACCCAGTGAGGACTCACTCGTTTCACCATGGAGGATTCTGAGAACTTCTGGATTTTGAGCAGAAATTTTTAAGATGTTTTGAGGACCTATTTAATCTTGTGTTTACTGAGGGCAGCGTGGAATATCTGAAGGGGATGTGCGGTCTATCGTCAACGGATGCCAAGGGAGAGGAATATGGTAAGTCTTTAAAGGCAGTTTTTGAGAATTTTCTAGTCGTATGGGAAATCAATTCTGTAATGGAAATTGGATTTATCCATACCCGGTTAAACTCTACTCAAGGATAATTGAATTTATCATACCATATTGAATTTTATGCAATAAGAGTTGAAATTACTCACACCCAACTGAATTCTGCATTTCCAATCGAATATTTCCCTGTCCAATTCAATTCCACATTGCCAATAAAATTTATCAACACTACATGCATAGCCTCTCAATCTTCAACACTACATACAAACTTACCATTTAACTTGGTGACTATTTTTTCCCATAGCTAGAGCTTGGCTTGGTTTCTACATCTTCTCTTCATCTTCAAATACTCCCACCACAAACATGCATAGTGTCTCAATCTTTAACACGTAATCTTAACTTTTTAGGGGTCTTCAAGTCTATGCCGATCAAAATATTTAGATGCATGCATTTTATAGACTCTGTCATCCTTTCTAGACATGCACTTCTAGAAAATTCAGTCACCTCCATTTACATTTGATGTTTCTCCATGCTCTCTACATCTTTGAAATCATCATATTTTCTATATGTTCCTTTTGGCAATCTTATTTCCTCAGACAACTCTATGGCTTTAACATTTTCTACAATATTGTTAATTTCTTTTCTTTATCTCATTCTATCTTGGTGAACATGTCAATCTCCACAATCTCTACCCAATTCTCTTCAATGTTGAAGTTATATCTTTGCTTACAATGTCTACCCAATCCTAAGTATGCTTCACTGACTCATTGAGATGACTTTATCCACCATCACACCCTTGTTGTAGTCATCTACATATCTTCTTTTTCATTGTAATTGTTGTCTCCTAGAATTCCCCCTTTTTTCATGGTAACTACCCAACTTTCCTATTTTCCTAGAATTATCCCAAACGCTCACAATTCTACTTATTGTGATACCACTTGATGCAAACCTAAACTCGTTGTTAAAGATATGCAACAAAAGTTCACATAAAACTTGCATGGAACTACCACTAGCCACACCATAGGAAAATGAAATAAAATTAAACCACATAAATTCATATACAAAATTTTATCATTTGATTTGAACACAAAAAAAACACCTTCTTTTCGTATTCAATATCTCAAGGAGCTAAAAAAAACCCAAATTTATCACAAAATTCCATGCTTGAAGATTTTCCTATATCAAAACTACAGGGAAGACTTCATTGCCTTTCTTCCTTGCATGTGAAATAACGACAAGCTTCCCTTATCTTGTACCCAAGTCATACAGAATGACTTCTTTCTCACATTATATGCGACAACTCCCTAACCACACCTTCTTCAATTAATAAAAATTCCAATTAATAGAATTTTGAAGTTAGCCATTACAAACTATTAATTACTTCAACTTCCACACTCACAATGTCATCCGCCTACCATGATCCACAGTTAATCTTTGATTCAATTCATCTTAAAGAATTTCATAATTTCACCACGAGCTATCCCTTTTTCACTATTGACAAATCTTAGTAGATGGAAATCCTCTCAAAAACACATTAATGGATTCACCAATTAAAAGGTGTGTTTCTTCATGTTTGAATTTTTTTTTGAAATTTTCTTCATATATTAAAATTTCACAAAAACACTACATCAAAATTATCAATAATTAATTGTTTCGATGACTAGAGTTCATGGTAGTATCTAGAAACCTTATACAATCAGCAAAGATAAACACAAATAATTCTTAACCTATTCAACAAAGGAAAATGATGTAGATGCAACATTGTGCATGGGTGTAAATATGTCGTACTTTAACTTTCTCATGTAAATTTCCCCGAAGGTTCTCACATCTACAAGGTATCAAAGTTATCAATAATTGAGTCGACGACTAGAGTTCATGGGCGCATCTAAAGATCTTCTGGAATAAGCAATGACTTTATTCAAAGGCTTTTTGTAATTTATAAAAAAATGTTGATGCTTACCAGCTTTATTGAATTTGTAGTTTTAAATGTTGACTTATAAATATTCTTGTTGCTAAAGTAGCCATCAAACAAACAGCCCGTTATCATTTACACCAAAACTTTACTCGATCAGTAACGGAAATTGGCAAAAGTAAATCTCTCGGTTGATGGAAGACCATAGTAGGACTTTTGGTAGGAACTTCATCAATCTGTGGTAGTATAGTCTAAATATTTTATGTTTTGTGGTAGTATAGTCTAAATATTATTTTGATATTTTTTTTTATGATTTTTTCAAAAATTTAACGAAGAATGATTTGATGAGTAGTTTTAAGAGATTAAATTTGTATAATCAAAATAGAGAACTAAATTTATTTATACATTAAACCGAATTCGTGCCAGAAAAAAAAAAAATATAAAACGTTTAGCCAACACAATGATTATATCTCGTCCTTTAACGTGCAAAATGCAAGTCTTACTATGTGATGTGATGGCCAAAACCCACACACAACTCGACGAGAACCAAAATCCACCGCTGCACGTTATCGTCCCTCTTAAATAAACATCGCTAGAGCTCCCACGTTCGCCCAAAACACAACGATCCTTGAAGTGCAGTTATTGTAAGCGGAGGAGAGCGAGGATACATCTCATGACATGGAGTTCATTTCAGGTTCTTCGAATTCTGAGCCAAGGTATATTATCAATTCACACAATATATACATTCTTCTGCAGTTTAAGCAACAATATTATTTACTAATGACTTGTTGGATTGTGTATATAATATCACATTAATGGGCGGACACACTCAGGAGCCGCAGAGGGAATTAAGATAGAAGGCATCGATCAACTAGAATAGTATCGTAGCAAATGTTTGATGATGGGCCTTGGTTACTACGATGCTTTCAAAAACAAGAAACGACGTGATCTAGACTTCCACGCTAACGTCAAGAGGTTGGAAGTTGCAGGTCTGTGGGTTGAAATACTTGAGAATAGGAAGAAAGAATGAAATTGGCTTCTCTCAGGCAAGGCAACACCTCGAGGCCAAGTCACATTGCATTCATTTAATCAATATTATTTCTCCATTATTTTGTTTAGAGGAGTCTCCATTATTTCTATGTCTCCCCTTTAATGGAGAAAGGATTGACAACCACACTTAACATCTCCTTAAACAGTTCAAGTTTTATCTTCCCAAGAGACTTAATGAAAATATCAGCAACATTTTCACTAGTATTACAATACAATAAATAAATGTCATTAGAGTGCATCTTTTCTAGAACAAAATAAAATGAGTATCAACATGCTTTGTCCTTGAATGGTAAATTGGATTATTTGCCAACTTGATTGAGCTCTGGTTATCACATTTGATTATAGTAGATTTTCTTTGTTCTTCTCCAACATCTTGAAGTAGTCTTCTCAACCAAACAACTTCACAAGTTGTTGCACACAATGCTTTATATTCTGAGTCAGTGGATGACAAAGATACAGTAGGTTTCTTCTTACTGCGCCATGAAACAATCCTGGATCCAATGCCAAACACATAACTTGTAGGTCTTCGATCATCAAGATTGCAAGCCCAGAATCTGAGTAACTTGTCAACTCAACATCGAATGAATCAGTATATTTAATACCATAATCAATTGTGCCTTTGAGATAACTAAGTAGCCCTTTCGCTGCATTCCAATGGTTTTCTAGAGGTTTTTCCATAAAATGACTTAACACACTAACATAATATGCTATGTCAGGTCTGGTTGTAGTGAGATAGTTCAAGCTTCCCACCATCTATCTATACATTGTACCATTTACCTTCTTCGAACCATCATGTAAAGTTTCATGTTCTGCTGCATTGAAACATAAGAAACTTTACAATGATCCATTTTAAACTTCTTAAGTACTTCTGTGACATATTTACCTTGAGACACAAACGTTTGACCAACATATTTCCAAACTTCAAGACCTAGGCAGTAATGTAACTCACAAAGATCTTTCATTTCAAATATTTGTAACATCTGCTTCTTAATTCCACTAATCTATTTTTTTGAATTTTCTTTAATAATTAAATCACCAACATATAAGGAAATCAATACAACATGCCCCTTTTCATTAGACTTGGTATACAAATTTGGATCATTTTTACTCCTCATAAAACCTTGCTGAAGAAAGAAGGAATCTATCTTCATACCATGAAGTAGGTGCATGTTTCAATTCATACAATGCTTTCTTTAATTTACAAACTAAATGTTCTTGACCACTTTTCACAAACCCCTCTAGTTGAGTAAGGTAAACTTCCTCCTTTAACTCACCATTCAAAAAATAAAATTTTACATCTAATTGGTGAAGCTTCCATTGGTACTTTGTAGCTAATGAAATTAACAATCTTATACTATCTAATTTAGCTACTGGTGCAAATGTTTCTACATAATCAATGCCCTCCTTCTGTGAATACCCTTTTTCCACCAACATGGCTTTATATTTATCTATACTACCATTTGCTTTGAATTTAGGTTTGTATATCAATTTACATCCTACGTTATTTTTATCGTTAGGCAATTCAGTCAATTCCCAAGTTTTGTTTTTCATTATAGAGTCATATTCTTCCTCCATTTCTTTTCTCCACTCTCCATGTTCATTAGCTTCATTAAAACTCATGGGTTCTATGCCATTTGAAATATTACTCATCAAGGAATAATTTTTATATTTTTCAGTTGGACGAACATGTTGTGAATATCTTCTGAATTGGCTGGTGACTTATTCTCTCTTTTGTGTAGATTCTTCTTCATTGTTAGATGTATCCATGACCCTCGCTGCCTTTTCCTGCCGATGCTTCTCTTCTTTGACCTCTTCATCTTCAAGAAGTACATGCCATCATTCATGACTTTTGTCTTCATTATTTCCTTCTGCCTTCTCATGGAAAATTACATCTCTACTTGCAAACACTTTGTCAGTAGATGCATCAAACAATTTATATGTTTTAAATTCTGAATAGTATCCTATAAAAATATATTTGATAGTTTTAGCATCAAGGTTCTTCCAATTCTCCTTTGGAATATGTGCAAAATCTTTACACACAAATATCCTCAAATTATTAACTACTGTTTTAGAATCATACAAGGCTTCGAAAGGCATTTTATGATCCTTGTTTCAACACTAATCAACACTAAAGGAATAAGTGAACAATCAACACTAGAGCTAGGTTTCTTACAATTCAAGCAGGTTTAATCCTTGTGTGGGAATCAACATATTACAAATTTGTGACAAAATTGAAATAACATTGGGTTTGAATAAGACGATATGGTGATGTTCATTCATAGTGTGTCAATACTGTGTATAAACATGCTTAATTTGAATGGTGGGGGAGAGGTATTACTGTGGCTATGGGACTATGCGATGGTTAACATGGTGGTCAAATTTTGCTAATGGATTTCAAGGGTTAGGTTGGGGTTGGAAACTTACAGTGGTATGAGGAGATACTCAAAAACATTAAGATATGTTAAGGGTTGGTGTGGCCCAACCTTAGTGAGATTCCAAGTGATTTTGACAGCTTAGATACCCCTAGGTCATAGTTTCTTACAACACAATCTAGTTTCACAAACAACCAACATACTAGCAAAAAACAAAAAAATGGTAAAAATGATTGGTGACAGAAACCACTAGTAAATCTTCATGGAATAGGCTTGAACTCCACCATTGTGAACACATTGTGTTTGTTTTACAAGGGAGGGGGTAGTCTAGAACAACCCCAAGAATAGAGAATAGTCTGTATGAAATGTTGGCCTCTAGGGATTCACAAATATCCATAAAATAGTTATAATTTCCATACACTCACTCGGATATGGTTTGTTGAATCCATGCCTAAATTCTACCATAGTGAAGGAACTCCAAGAGCTTTAAGTGAAAGGGATGGTAAGAAGCTAGAGGATGGACCAGGATATGGTTTGTTGAATCTAGGCCTAAATTCGACCATAGTGAAGGCACTCCAAGAGCTCGCGGTGAAAGTTATGGTCACCTCAATAAGAAGATAGAGGATGGTGGTATAAGCACTGAAATAATAATAATGAAAAAAATTATTATTATAATGAAGTTGAAAATATTTCTTGCATGTAAATGGATATATTAATGTAAGACTCAAATAATAATAATGAAAAAAATTATTTATATAATGAAGTGGAAAATATTTATTGCATGTAAATGGATATATTAATGTAAGACCTCATAGACATAGATTTAGGTGATAGGGTGAGCATGTGGAATACAAACTTTAATGGGTAGAATCACTTGGCCACTTTGGCGCTATTTGGTCACGGGAAACCAAAAATCAAGTATAAAGGGGGGAATGTTAGGTTAAGCTTGACTCTTTGAAAGAGTCAAAATTGTTAGGTGAACAATGGTGGTTTCTAGCACACAATTTTGGTAGCGTGTTGTTTTATGGGTTTGGGTATAAAATATTATTGTTTCTATGTTATTGGCTATTATCTTGGTTTCTCTCACAATTTTGTGTCCTTTCATCCTCAACTCTAATTGTATTATGGATTTGCATCCATTTGGGAAATCTTTGTTCTTATTCCATTGTCACTAAGATGTATTATATTTTGCATTTTATTAAAACTGTAATTTTCAATTATTGAAATTATCATTTTTAATGTATAAATGAAATCAACACCTTCTAATATCTTCGTTACAACACCATTATGTTAATATCTTAGCATAAAACATCTCCATTACAACAAGATTATGTTAATATCTTAGATTCCCATGGAAAAAGGGTTCAATCCATTCTCTTAACTCATGGAAAAGGGGTTGATTTCCAATTATCTTTTGAGAAATTAAAAAATATTGATATGCAATGATCAAAATTGAATCCTTCTTTGCCTTTTCAAGGGGTTCAAACATGTCCTACAAGAGTAATTCAAAAAACACTCTTAAAGAAAAATATAATTTTTTAAAATCACTTGTCATTTATGAAGGACAACAAATATTATAAAATGTCAAAAGAAGGGTCGGATTTTCAATAACTTGTCAAGGTCCTAAATTCCAATGCTTGTTTGTTCAAAGAGCATTGGTTCACCACATAATACTTTCCTTTGACATATAAACACTAAAACCATCTTTATTCTAGTTGTGATCCAAATCAAATCTGACAAGCACAATTGGCTATTAGCACAATCTCTAGGATCATCAACACAAATACAATTTAAAGCTATGGACAACAAATGAGATCAAATTGTTTGTCTAAAGGGCCCCATACCATCATAATTGATGTCCATTTTTTTAAGTAATGTATCTAAAGTTTTGAAGTATATTGTTGTATGAAAAACAATAAATGAAGCTTTCACGAGACCCTTTCCACATGGAAGAAAAGACAAATAAATAAATAAGATAAGTAGCATGGACATGAAAGAAGACAAATCATTGGGGATGCTTGACCTTCCATCTATCCTCCCGATCGACTCAGTCATCTATATTATGTTTCCCCAAAATGAGAGAGGATTTAGTTGTCTATGAATGATGTAAGGAGGCTTCCCAAATGTTATTAAGGAGCATGGAGATGAACCAGAGAGAATGTAACTTTTCCATTGTTGAATAAATAAGAGCATGGACGAAGCCAAAAGAATGTAGATCAGGGTAAATTTTGAGTTTATGTGTGGTAATTGTTTGTGGTTTCATTATCTAGGAATGTTAAATGGTGTGCACTATTCAATAATTGTTGTATTTGTATTTTTTTAGCAAAAAGAACTTTGTGCCAATTATTGTCGGACTTTGTTTTATATTAATATGGTTATCATGGATCAATAAACAAACTAATAACTCTTTAACCACACTCATACATTGATTTGAGTTGGAAATTGGTGGCCATCCTTCCTGAGCCGTTTGTATTTCATTGGGGGTTTCTAATTTCATTTTTTGGAGTCTTTGGGCAAATTCTCGACTTTGTTGGACGTTTTTTTTTTCCATAAATCATACATGTTGGAAGATTGGTTGTTGTCATTGATGTCAATCCTAGTCATTTTTTCTGGACCACAAGATTGATGAAGGTGTTATCACTCTGTAAATTTCCTAGAGGTTGAAAAGAGGAAACTCACAAAGGTAACCTTAACCAACCACTTTTAAAGCTGGGTTCTAGCCCTTCCAGCTTCAGAGAGGGATCTCTCTATATGATTTAGCTTTGTTTGAATTAAGATATTAGGCTAGTTAGAGGCACAAGTTTTGTTTTGTTGTAAAGGATTTTTAAAGTTGGTTGAAACAAATCACACATTCATTGGGCTATGGAGTCTGTACTTAATAAAATCTGGGATACAACCACGAACGTCAAAGAAATCTTTCACAAGGCGAGATAACAAGCTCCCTGGATCTTGATAATTTAAATGATGGATGGAAGAAAGATAAGGGAAACAACTACAATCAACAAGCACTTAAGAATCTCTTGACTGGTAGCTATTTAGAAGATGCACATGAAAATCTACAGAATCAAAGGCAGGGTATCAGTGATAAATCCTGCAACTTA
>JZKD02S2356088.1:0-12617 GCA_000966675.3 Picea glauca | reverse complement strand
ATATATATATATATATATATATATATATATATATATATATATATATATATATATATATACATACATACATACATACATACATACATACATACATACATACATACATACATACATAAGATGTAACTATTATAAATATATCAATTAGGAGATTTACTCATCTTATTTATATACCTGATATACCCGCTGCAAGTTTTGATCTAAACTTACAAAAACTCAATGTGAGAAAATGACTACTTTGAAAAAAAACAAATAAAGAAAGCACATAAGATATTTTTTTGTTTTTTCTTTATTAATCTAAACTAAATAAAAATATATACTATGAAACAGAAGTATGTGGATGGTCAAAGCCAGACCATATATTTGACTTTCAATGACAAACAAACGACAAAAAGGAATAAGCTAACATGTTAATGAGTTAATCGGCATGCACCCAAACATTTGTACGATTAGAGAACATCCAGCCAGCTTGTCCAAGAGGTAAACCTGCAATGAACCTTGAAATTGTTCGGAATAAATGCAGAACAATATGTCGACTATTGAGTTTTAATAACAGAATGAGAGATGCAAATAGTCATTGTGATCTTTGTGGTTGCAATCAATTACATTTGAGATAAATCTAACTGTAACAACATGCTTTTAATCATTCAACAAAAATTAAAGAGAAATCATGTCATTTGGGTTGAATGAATGATCACTCTTTTCAATATCTAAAGAATCAAAATGTGAATGATATTTTAAAGAAATTATCCCAATACCATAACAAATTGTGAAGACTAAAGCTATCAACAACTATTAATTTATCATAATAAACAAACCATAAATGAAAAAGGCATTTAAAGAAAGCTAAAGATGAAATGCAAATGTTTGTTCCATCCAAATTTGTGAATAAATTGTCCACCTTCAGCCCTAGGACAAGATGCCTTCATTACAAAAATCTCTAGTATTTAAACACTTCATTCAAGCTAAACATATTATCTTGTGGGATAATTTTAAATCTCAAAATGATTTACTAATTAGAAAATAGAGGGTAATAGAACCACTCCATATCACACTATATCTCTCAAAACTATTAAAATCTTTTTTTTGTTTACAAAATATGATCCAAAGAAATGGCTAATAAGCTTAGAAAACGTCCATATCATCAAATCACAACCAGCCACACGATATCCCGAAAGGAAAAATGAAAATAAAGGAATTTAGATATTATTCTAACCAATATTTTCCAATATTTCGAATGAGAACAGACTGGCTATAGAATCTGTTGATTATGTTGTCAGTTTTATTTTAACAACAAAAATCTAATTAATCTATATTAATATAAAAACTAAAAATGCAACTAAGATAAACAAACAAATCTTTACCTCTTAACTGCATGCTAAATTTGACTGATAAGACCTCAGAGTTAACTATTGTTGTAACACACTCAACATTCTTTATTATTACATTTCCAATGCTTTTCAAGTGCTTCCCTTGCCTTTGAGCACTAAACTTTAGTCTATGATTTTCACTCATTAATGAGTCGATCTGAGTGGTGAGGGTTTTGATCTGCAGTTGAAGGAAAGGTATATTTGTGTAATATTTGTCGATCCAAAACAAACAAACCTCACACCGTGGATCTGGAACAGTTGTTTGAGGATATCCATGGTCATGTGTCAGAATGCTACCACTATTGTCTATGGGTTATTTTCTGAGTTTGATAAAGGGATTGGAACAGACAAAATGTTCATACTCATGATCTTTAAAAAACCCAGGACTAGCATCTTGTTCCTCAGATAAAGGTTGTTCGGGCAATGCCCTTGCATGAGGGTTTTCATACAAAATATTAGGTCTGATATTTGAGATCCCGAGAGGTTTCTCTATCAAGGGTTTTTCCATCACAGTGGTTTTTATAGGAATTTTTGTAGAAAAATAAAAATAAATAAACGTTTTCCTCAACCAGAACGAAAAAACTGAGAAAAATACCTCCAAACATTGAGACATATCTCTGCAATGATCCAGTTTCTAGAGAAAATTCCTATGGTAAAGGTAAAAGGGCTCATTTTGGTTATGGGTTTTCAAGGGTTTGATATAATTCGTCACGTTTTTCTAAAAAATGCTCCCACAAAAACATGTCTGTGGAAGGAAAAAAACGGGATTGAATTATGTTATGTAATAACAAATGTGTAAATTCAACTGCAATAAATTCATAAGTTTCAATGCTTCGTTCATGCTTTCAGTCATGAACGAAGCATGAAAATGAGAAATAGGAAAAATAAAAGCCTTTTATATACCAAAACTCAACTTTCAAGTAGCAATGTTCATGTGATGAAGCGGAGGCAGCTACAGAATTTATTATCCATTGCTTAAAGAGGTGAAAATATTGTGGGGCTTCCAACATAGGGTAAGAAGTAGATCCTGGAGGCAGATACACATTAGGGGGAGGATAAACATTAGGCCCTTGGGAAGGATAAGGTTGTTGTCCTTGAGGACTCCAGGTGGTGTTTGGGACACTTGGATAAGCTTGTCCATAAGATGGTCCGGAAGGAACAGGATTTGATACTCCTCCTTGTGGGTTATGATATGAGTGCCCCCAAATGTGGGGTTGGGTAATTGTTCCTCTTGAAGATACTCCCCATGATTGTGAAGGGTTTATAGAAAACGAAGGTTGTCCCCCTGCCAGTGGCAGATTAACAACCGGGGTATGCTTGGCAAAGGGAGGTTTCCCTCCAGGAAGAACATGAAAAGGGGGTTTTCCCCAAGAAGGGGTAGGCCTGCCATAGGATGGTGGTATTCTAGGAGAGATATGTATGCTAGATGGTGGTTTCCCTCCAGTCAGTTGTATTTGGCTAGCAAGGGTCTGCATTCTCAGGTGAAAAGATGTCCCAGCAAAATTGCGCGCAACATGTGGAGTTGTAGAGTGAATGTTTTTAAAAGCGGGGGTATGGATCGAAGCGCCTTGGGAATGAGTAGAGGTGATGGGTCTAGCATTAGGATGGACTTGTGCTAACGTAATAGTAGGTTAATGACCTGATCGATGTGGTGATTCATAGTTTGACCGGATGGTAACATTTCAACAGGAGGGTCATGAGGATTAAAGGGTTGTCGAAAGGATTCAAAATTCTCATAGAGATTGTGTCCTGATGAATTCCTCCATACAGAATGACCAAGTGTGGGATTTGTATCTACTACAGTGGTAGAACAAACACGAGTCCTATACTCATCACCAAATATTGGTTCTGTGGATCCCATATATGTTTCAGGAAAATCTCTCTCAGGTAACTGTGGGACCTCTTCGTCTATGACGTTCCCAAGGGAGTCTAGATGAAGGAAAAGCGGTTTGAGAGGGGTTACTAACACAAATGTAGTTTGAGGAGTTGGATTCTCAAATGTAACCAAAGAACCTTATGGATTGTCTAACAGAGTAGTAACAACACTTCCAACGTCATATTGATTTTCTACCTCTCCACGGTAGTTGTTTTCTAGAGAGTTAGGAGGTAAGGGTTGGCAGCCTTTTGGAGGAAGCCCTTGCATCCTATGTGATCAATGAAGACCTTTATCGTCTACAGGCTCAATTTTGGATAATAATAGTACACGCTAAAAATCTAGGGCCAACTAATGAAAAGAAACAGCATACGCTAATAAAATCTAGGAATCAAAACCAAGCAAACAAAACCTTATCTCGATGATCATAGTAGTTGGTGATGAAATCCAACGTCGTGTGATCAAGTCAAGAAGGGGATAGGATATGGTGGAACAGTTACAATGGCGACCTTCTTAACGAACTTTCACCTTGGTGCAAGCTTCCACGTAGTAATTGTGGATTTACCCTCCAAGGAGCTCGAGTGACTTTGACCAATGTCTGTTCCAGGTACAATGAGACTTCCCTTCACCATCACATCATGTAAGTACCTAAATACTATGGCAAATAAGGACACCAACTCCCAGTCAGCCCCTAGGCGGGTACAGTCGACAGTCTGATATGAACGTATGGGAAGGATAATAAGTCTGAAATCAACTCAATAGGCTCCCACACATAATCATGGGTATACCCTCAAGTGATCCCCAATATATGATCTAACCACTACAAACAGTTGAACCATGGAGGGATAATATTTGTAATTTTCCTGAATGCGACCTCGTGCGTAACCCCTGTGTGAGAGGGGGATCCCAGAAATCCTATATGACAATTGGATTTGACTCTCCCTATCTCAGGATGCTAATGTTTATTTTGAAAAACTTTGGAGAGTTGTACTCACAGCCTAATCCAAAGTGCTAATCCTAGTCTAATGTTGGTGGAAGATCCTAAAAACAAAATGTTCTAGATAATTTTTAATTAGCGTTCATCTTGCAGTTGTTCTTTGCTCAAAAGGTGTATGAAAGTGAAACTGATGGTGTTATGACTCAATTCCCAAAAAATGCATAAAATATGATGAGCAATCATTTCTTTCAATGAATTTCTATTTAAGGGAAGGAGAAAAGTTGTTTTCACTATCAAACACTAATATGCAATGTCCTCAATCAATTTGTTTCTCACTCAAATCCAATGTAATGATAAAAAAAATAGAAATGCCTTTTAATATCCAAACCAATCACTAAAATATGTCCTTTTTCTTATATGTGGATGATAATCACATGTAAAACTTCTAATCTCAATCAGAATTCAGGATTAAATAGTCAGAAGCAACCTCACACAAACAAAAAAAATACACTCTCGTTGTGAATAAACAAGAAGGGAAAAGATAACCAAATTTGCAAACAAGAACCAAAAAACCTCAAACAAAAGAGAAATTCTAGAAAAATGACCTCAAAGATCAAATGGAAAGGTTCACAGACCTTTGGTTTTCCTCACAAAAGCTTCCACTTAGTCAGATAAATGAGAAGAAATAAACAAGTTAACTCTAGGTCAGCAAAGACAAAGACTGACTTCAAGGAAAGGAAAGAAAATGTCAAATTCCCAAACAAAAGAGGATGATTTCTAAGAAATAAGGTGTTGAAGGCCAATGAAAAAGATGAAATGAGAGTATGAGACTCTAAGCAAGTGCAAAAAACAAAAACTGAACTCATAAATTGAAAATCTAGAGGATTTTTCACAGAAAAGGGGGTAGCACTCTGGTGTAAGGGGCACCAGAGCATTCCAACTCTCTATGTAAGACCACCAGGGAGTGTTAACGCTCTGATAGCAAGGGTAGGGGAGCGCTCTGCTTCAAAAGTTCAGAAAAATGCCCAAAAACTCAAAAAATCAAGCAAACTTAGCAAATCAGGGTGATCATGATGAAATAAAGAGGAAATCAAACAAATATAAGAATCAAAGACAATATGGAGAATTTCAAATGAGTGGCTAAAGGGACAAAACAAGATATGGGAATGGAAACAAAAATCAGAGCTCCTCCCTAGTGGAGTCGACAATTTTTGTTACAAGTGAATCCTCCTATGGACAAGTGGATTCCCTCTTGGTCTCTAGACTCCTAAGGCCAAGACAGAAAAGTGCCTAACATGGACACTGACATCCTTTTAGATATAATCAATCTACTATATGAAGGATAAGGAGAAATATATGTACCTTATTAACGACGTTTGTCCTTGGAAAGTCTAGGATGAGCTTCGATCCTAATCTCCTTGATAAGTCCTGTAGAACAAACAAATATACAATGGACTTCCTACTCTACTAAGATTAGCTCAAATACAGATCCCTCTATTGCATACAAATTCATGTGGAACAAGCCTAAGTTTGAAAGAAATGAGCCAAGCATTGATGTATTGATAAGAACAAGAAAAAGTACTTACAATCCTTTGGATGAAGGTGCAACAGCTTCTTCCAGTTCTCCTTGTCCAACCCCTTTGCTCAAGTAATCTACATTGATTTCTTTGATGACATACCACTTATAGGATCGTAAGTTTGGTATCAATCTCTAGTCTCCACTGTACCTTTCACCATGAGAAGGCCTCCTTATATAACCTTGGAGAGGCCCAACCACTTGAGAGATCTTTGGGATAAGTTGATGATTCCTCTCCTTCAATTGAGGATCTTCCCTAATATCATTCCTTCACCCAAGATTCAAACCCACCTACGTTCATATATTGAGTGGATTGTCCCATGATTTCCAACAACACCCAAAAATTCTTTCAGAAACGGTATCACTCCCCCAAAAGGGTGTAAAAAGTTCTCAAACACTCCCCCAAAGAGGCCTAGGGAGTGATAGCACTCCCTAACAGTGGGTAGGGGAGCACTCCTCTCCAAAATCCATTTTTGAGTGGTTCTTTCAGTGGAAAAAATTTTGTACTCCCTGTCAAGTGATTTCTCTTCTTCAAAACTAGTCTTTGAGGTGTATTAACTGTCCTTATGATGTCGTTAGAAGCATGACATAGGCAAGATGGCAGTATGATGTTTGTGACACTTGCAAGACTTATGGTCAAGATGTGACACTTGTGAACAAGATGTGACACTTACAACACTTGTAATGATGACACTTGCGGCACTATTGAAGTGAGTAATTTTGATGCATAACAATACTTCACTGGGGCACCCATTTTTGTACATGTACTTTCAACCCAATCATTCTTTATTCATTTGGTAATTGTATAAAACACATTTCAAATTCCAACAAGTAGAGTAGATTTTTTCCATCGCAATCAATGGAATATTTTTCCTTGCACATAGCAACCCATGCCACCCATGGTTGGGGAATTCCCCTTTCATCATCATCTTTGAAAAGATGTAATACCCCTAAATCAAACCCCAATTGTACGTATAATTGTAAATGTAAATATGATTATAGGTTGGTGAGTTGTTGGCACTTGGTTTTGGTGTTGCGCACACTTATGTAAGTGGGAGGAGATTCATTATCAATATAGAGGCGCACAATTCATAATTCTTCGTGCACTTGGGTAAGTGCGCGTTAGTGACCTAGAAGTGCACAGAATTGAGTTATCTATGACTGCATATGTATCGAGACCGAAGTTCCTGTGTGGTTATTAGAATAGAGATACATATGTTAAATGGCCAGTGAGACATCATTGTAATATGTAATCACATGTAAATATAAAAGAAAACACATCATTGGTGCAAACCAACCATGTAAAAGAGTATGGGGGGCTAAACTCCACTAGATAGGGAAAGGGGGCTAAAATTTAAGGATAAGGGGCTAACCTAGGGAGACTAATCTCAGAGGAATATTATAATAATATTCCTTAAAGTATAAAGTATGGATAATTATTTTATCCTAAGTTCTAAGGATGGGGACAAGTGAGCCCAAGGTAGTCCTCAACATGACAAGTTTCAAGTTGGGAACATGCATACATATATTTTGGACTTAGTTCATTTTCCTATCATTCCATCATCATTCATTCACTCATTCATTTGTCGTTTGTACCTTCTTGTTATTGTCACCGTATATGTATGTTGGTTATTTGGGCATTGGATTGAAGAATTGGGTTGTCAGACCCATAGGATATTGAAGAGGCAGATTGTCAGGCCCATGAGCATTCTCTACAAGTGAGAGAATTGCTTGGAATTGATTCCTGAAGGTGCCAAACTACAGCTACAAGGATCTGAGACTTCTTGTTTGGATTGTTGTTGAAGCCCCGAAATGGAAGTGGGGTAGTCAAGGGACTGTTGAGTAGAGAAGGGGAACACTTCCTAGGTTGGGACAAGCATATGGGGAATGAGGGACTATAGGTTGTTAGTTTAAGTTAGCACCTGTGACTGAGTTTTCATGTTTTCTAAGATACCTTATTTAGGCTAGGAATACTTTACCTAGGTGGAGTTTAGTCCCAACTCGGGGGTGACCCATTACAAAGTGTTATGAGAAGTGCAATCTAAGGTTGGGAGGAACGTAGAAGGTCTGCACGCAGTTGGTGTTATTTTAATCAAATATAAATGTCAATTTGTGTTAATTCATGTGCTGCATTAATATTTATGCATTTATTTTCACAGGTTTTTCTTGTGTATGTTGCATGTGTATTTATGTTATTATTTTGTACAAATTTGTGCATTTGTAGAGTATTTTTATAATTTAAATTTGTATCAAAGTTTGAAATTTAAGTGGCATAGCCCAGGTGGTGGTTGGGGATGCTACAATGTGGTATCAAAGGCCAGTTTTCAACACCAATCCTGGATGAGCCGATTTAGCATAATGTGGAAGCGAAATTTCACAGAGAATTGATTTCAGAGTGGCTGAATTTCAAGTTATAGTGCATCCAAGGAGAAAATCATCAGCAATTGAGTGGAATTGGGGAAAAGCCCTAATTTTTATTGTTAAATTCATGGGAATTTGGGAAATTTGGCCAAGTGATTAGATATTCTTAATTTTAATAGATGTCCTAGTAAATTCAGACTCAGAATTGGTCGAATAAGAAGTTACATCGAAGCCATGATAGATTGAGATAGATTGGTTGAATAAAATTCTCAATCTATGAATGAATTTGGAAAAACGCGTACCCATATTTTCAACTGGCAACGATTTATAGTTGCAGAGATTGAATTGTGTTTATTGGAGTGAAATTGAACAAATTTCATGGTTTGAGAATGCCCATGCTGGAAATTGGGTGAAAATTGGGCAAAATCTCTAGTTCCTACAGCGGAATTCATGAAGAATTGATACGTAGAAAAAATAAAGGTCCACAAGTGTGCGCACTAAAAAAATCAACGATGCACAGTGAAAATCTTTTTATGTGTGGAAAATAATGGTGTGTAGGCGAGCACACTCAAAATGGGCATTGCGCGGTGCAGAGCTGATAAGTCGCAAAAAATAATGGTGCGTAGGTGTGTGCATTTAAATTTGGCACTGCTTAGTGCATAGTTGGTAATGCATGAAAAATAAGGGTGTACAGGTGTGTGAACTTAAATTTTGCATTGCACAGTGCATAGTTGGTAATGCGCAAAAAATAAGGGTGTGCGGGTGTGCATACTTCAATTTGGCGTTGTGTGGTGCAGAGCTGGTAAAGCTCGGAAAAATAATATTGCATGGATGTGCACACTAAATTTTANAACCTCACACAAACAAAAAAAATACACTCTCGTTGTGAATAAACAAGAAGGGAAAAGATAACCAAATTTGCAAACAAGAACCAAAAAACCTCAAACAAAAGAGAAATTCTAGAAAAATGACCTCAAAGATCAAATGGAAAGGTTCACAGACCTTTGGTTTTCCTCACAAAAGCTTCCACTTAGTCAGATAAATGAGAAGAAATAAACAAGTTAACTCTAGGTCAGCAAAGACAAAGACTGACTTCAAGGAAAGGAAAGAAAATGTCAAATTCCCAAACAAAAGAGGATGATTTCTAAGAAATAAGGTGTTGAAGGCCAATGAAAAAGATGAAATGAGAGTATGAGACTCTAAGCAAGTGCAAAAAACAAAAACTGAACTCATAAATTGAAAATCTAGAGGATTTTTCACAGAAAAGGGGGTAGCACTCTGGTGTAAGGGGCACCAGAGCATTCCAACTCTCTATGTAAGACCACCAGGGAGTGTTAACGCTCTGATAGCAAGGGTAGGGGAGCGCTCTGCTTCAAAAGTTCAGAAAAATGCCCAAAAACTCAAAAAATCAAGCAAACTTAGCAAATCAGGGTGATCATGATGAAATAAAGAGGAAATCAAACAAATATAAGAATCAAAGACAATATGGAGAATTTCAAATGAGTGGCTAAAGGGACAAAACAAGATATGGGAATGGAAACAAAAATCAGAGCTCCTCCCTAGTGGAGTCGACAATTTTTGTTACAAGTGAATCCTCCTATGGACAAGTGGATTCCCTCTTGGTCTCTAGACTCCTAAGGCCAAGACAGAAAAGTGCCTAACATGGACACTGACATCCTTTTAGATATAATCAATCTACTATATGAAGGATAAGGAGAAATATATGTACCTTATTAACGACGTTTGTCCTTGGAAAGTCTAGGATGAGCTTCGATCCTAATCTCCTTGATAAGTCCTGTAGAACAAACAAATATACAATGGACTTCCTACTCTACTAAGATTAGCTCAAATACAGATCCCTCTATTGCATACAAATTCATGTGGAACAAGCCTAAGTTTGAAAGAAATGAGCCAAGCATTGATGTATTGATAAGAACAAGAAAAAGTACTTACAATCCTTTGGATGAAGGTGCAACAGCTTCTTCCAGTTCTCCTTGTCCAACCCCTTTGCTCAAGTAATCTACATTGATTTCTTTGATGACATACCACTTATAGGATCGTAAGTTTGGTATCAATCTCTAGTCTCCACTGTACCTTTCACCATGAGAAGGCCTCCTTATATAACCTTGGAGAGGCCCAACCACTTGAGAGATCTTTGGGATAAGTTGATGATTCCTCTCCTTCAATTGAGGATCTTCCCTAATATCATTCCTTCACCCAAGATTCAAACCCACCTACGTTCATATATTGAGTGGATTGTCCCATGATTTCCAACAACACCCAAAAATTCTTTCAGAAACGGTATCACTCCCCCAAAAGGGTGTAAAAAGTTCTCAAACACTCCCCCAAAGAGGCCTAGGGAGTGATAGCACTCCCTAACAGTGGGTAGGGGAGCACTCCTCTCCAAAATCCATTTTTGAGTGGTTCTTTCAGTGGAAAAAATTTTGTACTCCCTGTCAAGTGATTTCTCTTCTTCAAAACTAGTCTTTGAGGTGTATTAACTGTCCTTATGATGTCGTTAGAAGCATGACATAGGCAAGATGGCAGTATGATGTTTGTGACACTTGCAAGACTTATGGTCAAGATGTGACACTTGTGAACAAGATGTGACACTTACAACACTTGTAATGATGACACTTGCGGCACTATTGAAGTGAGTAATTTTGATGCATAACAATACTTCACTGGGGCACCCATTTTTGTACATGTACTTTCAACCCAATCATTCTTTATTCATTTGGTAATTGTATAAAACACATTTCAAATTCCAACAAGTAGAGTAGATTTTTTCCATCGCAATCAATGGAATATTTTTCCTTGCACATAGCAACCCATGCCACCCATGGTTGGGGAATTCCCCTTTCATCATCATCTTTGAAAAGATGTAATACCCCTAAATCAAACCCCAATTGTACGTATAATTGTAAATGTAAATATGATTATAGGTTGGTGAGTTGTTGGCACTTGGTTTTGGTGTTGCGCACACTTAGGTAAGTGGGTGGAGATTCATTATCAATATAGAGGCACACAATTCATAATTCTTCGCGCACTTGGGTAAGTGCATGTTAGTGACCTAGAAGTGCACATAATTGAGTTATCTATGATTGCATATGTATCGAGGCCGAAGTTCCTATGTGATTATTAGAATAGAGAGACATATGTTAAATGGCCAGTGAGACATCATTGTAATATGTAATCACATGTAAATATTAAAGAAAACACATCATTGGTGCAAACCAACCATGTAAAAGAGTATGGGGGGCTAAACTCCACTAGATAGGGAAAGGGGGCTAAAATTTAAGGATAAGGGGCTAAGCTAGGGAGACTAATCTCAAAGGAATATTATAATAATAATCCTTAAAGTATAAAGTATGCATAATTATTTTATCCTAAGTGTTGTAGGAAAATCTGCCTGCGGACAAGTAGATCGACCTCTAGAGCTTCACCTTAACCCTAGACAGAAAAATTCTTAACGTGGACATTGACTTCCTTTCAAATCTATCTAAGCCTAATGCATGAGAAGGGAGAATAACAGAAGTACCTTTTAATCATCGTTTGTCCCTGCACGCTCTGAGTTGCTCTCCAATCCTTTTGCTCCTCGTTGAGGTTTGTGGACAAAACAAGATACAACCACTTCCTACTCTATTGACATTAGCTTAAAAACAGATCTATCAACGAATGATAAGTTCATGTAACGTCAGACATAAACTAGAAAGAAACAGGTCAAGCTTGTCATATTAATGAGAATAACGATAGCAGTACTTACAATCGTAGATGTGAATGCGACAGCTTCGTCAAGTCCTCTTCGTCCAACCCTTGCCTAAAAGATCCACAACCTGGATGGCAGCAGCTTCACTAATCACTTCTCTTTGGTTGACTGTCAGTTTCCTCCAAGATCATAAGTTTCATATGTTCAGTTCTTCCCCCATTTCCACCATCATGAAGCCTGTTTATATAGGTTGGGAAAGGCCTAACCTCTTGAGTTATGTTTAGAACCAGTTAGGAACCATCTCCTTGGATCAGGAAACTGTGATGAAACCAAGAATTCGAGCATAACTTCCTTCTAATCTTGAATGATCTCCTCCTCATTTGACTCAACGGGCTAACAATTGACCCAGAATAGGGAGCGCTCCCCCAAAGGGGTATCAGAGCGTTATAGCACTCCTGATATGCCTTGGTAAAGCGCCATCGCTCCTCCAGAAGGGCTGAAGAGAATTATAACGCTTCTGGACCATGGTGTAGGGGCGCCAGCGCTTCTCTAGCAGTATTAAAGGAGCGTTCCCCTTCCAAACCACTATTTCAGGTCTTCTTTCAGGTGTTAAGAGTTCTTTGATTCCAGTGGATCAGTTCTTTCTCTTCAAATTAGTCATATGAGGTGTCATAAGTGTTTCCTTAGTGTCGTTATCATGTCATTATGCCCGACCATCATTTACGACACTAGTGGTCAACTTGCGACACTTGCGAAAGTTGTAGGGAAGATGCGACACTTACGACGATTGACAG
>JZKD02S2356033.1:17513-30919 GCA_000966675.3 Picea glauca | reverse complement strand
GATGTGGCCAACGTGGACAAATTCCCTGAATTTTCAAGGCATGTCTACCTTGAGAGCATGGGTATAGGACCCTTCGGTGATCCAATTTTGCAACCAAAATAGTGGGCAACCGAACTGGCCAACACCGAGATTCTAAAACTGTTGGATATCCCACATTTTGGAATGGGTCACGACATAAACAAATGTGTTAAGCAGATGATGGAAGTCACCCATGGAGGGTATCTATGGGTGGAAGATCATGTCTCCATAGATGTAGAGCTCATTTCTCATATTACAAGGCTGCCATCTCAGGGGAGAATCTCACGATGTACCTCGATGACAAGACAAAGGAGAAGGCAATAGAAGAGGAGATGAAAAATACATATGGCACATAGAGAGGGTTACGTGGAATAATCATCAAACACATCAGTGATGCAGTAACAAGGTTGGCCACCAGACACATGGCTTGCAAGTTTCTCATGAAGTGTCGCAAGGAGGAATTCCATGTCGGGGTCATCGCTACTACATCACAGTATGTGGAGGGCACTATGCTCAGTTGGCCCCCCTACTTATTAAACATGTTCCTTGAGGACTGTAGAGACATGCAGGACCTGGGGACAAAGTTTCATTACTCTTGGTTACTCATATTGATCACCTTGATCGGATGGAGGAAGCCCCATTATAAATACTTTTGTGAGTGGACCAGTTTTTGCTGCACAACGCAGTACACATCGTTGGGGAGCACTTCGGACCCCAAATTTAGAAGCACAAATGCAAGCATGTTAGTGGGTTATTACAATGACCTTTAAGAAATCATTGCTAGCACTTGGAGAATTACTCCATAAGTGGTCACACAATACCAAGACATCACCAACTTCAAAGTGACCAGGAACATCGTATGGATCCAAGCGCGAAGGGATCCCGAGAATGAATGGCTACAATTGTGATACTGTGTCAAAGAAGAAGACGTAGAGATGGCCATCAAGGATTGGAAAGATGACTGGAGAGTTCCAATTCTGACTCAAGATATTCCCACATGTAAGGAGGATGATGCAAGGCAATATCAAATACCTATTGGGGATAAATTTATTCCCAAAAACCCTAAGCCAAGTCAAAAGTTGGCACAACAAAATAAGGGGGGTGTGCCAAAGAAAGGTAACCAAGCTGGGAAAAAGGACACCACCCAAGCACCGAAAGAACATGAAAAAGGGGTTGCAGAAGCACAAGGAACCCCATCGAGTGCTACCCCACAAGAATAAGGCCAGACCAAGAGTTCAATCATGCACACTAGGGGTGTTCGCAAAAAGGCCAAGGCGCACAAGGAGTCGCCAGAGTATACAATCATTATGGATGATGTAGATCTCATAGTTGAAAGAGTCCAAGATTGGGAAGTTATGGAGTTTGAAGAAGCCCAACACCAAAAGGAACGAATTCACGATGAGTTGGTTGATATAAGGGAAGTCCTAAAGTAGATCAAATAAGTGCGGAGGACGAATAGAGAAACAGGGTCATTCCCCGCAACATTAGAAGAAGGAACCAAAGTTGTGTCGAGTGAACATGAGATGATCCAGATGATAACACAGGTGAGTCTAACCTTCGACATTACACCCAACATGTTGTGCACAAATGATATTGTAGCCCTGACACCCTTGAAAGATCTAGCGCATATACAGTTGGTAATCAAGCAGATACCAACCAATACAATATAGAAACTACAAGTCAGTGTCGCGTAGGAGGTGCAGTCGTGCGCACGAACAAACATAGTAGAGTTGAAGCACAAAAAGGACAACAAAGAGGATTTGGAGTTGGTTCTAGAGGAAGTCAATCTCAAGACAAAAGACGAGAAATATTGCACGGATAGGCTCGAGAAGGGGGTGGTTGCAGCCTATGACAGAATTCCAAAAAACATGCAAATAGAAAAGCCCACGAAAACACAGAAAATTGATCATATTGTGAAAACAATTCATCAATAAACGCAGGAGATCAGAAACCTTTGGGAACAACTCATTCCTACCACTCCCCTAGAACAAAGGAAGCAAGAATCATCTAGACATATGGATGAAATGGAATGACAAGTCAATGCAGTTGTCAACTTCTTTGATAGGGCAGTGCAGCTATGGACAAAGATAGAGGAAGATCAATAAGTCTAGCACTGGGACCAGGAAGAGGAAAATATAAGTGTAGCCATCCATGACCTCAAGAAGAGGCAGAAAACAATGAAGATCGCCAAGCACCTAAAAGGGATGAAAGACATGAATAAGTTGCAAGCAGAGATAGTAGTTGTGCAGACGCAGAAGAAGGATCGACAAGCTCAAATGGAACCTCTCCAAGACATAGCAACATAGGTCATTGCGCAAGCAGAGGAGGCAAAGAAGAAAATGGCACAAACACAATCAGAGTGAGCAAAAATTATCACTGAGGATATCACAACACAAGTGTTATATGTGCTCAAAGAAAACACCGCACAGGCTCAAACACAAGGAAGGTAACTCACAGACATATTCCACACTCTAGCAGGAGCCATTGAAGAAGCGTGCAAAGCATAGGTGGCTCAGGACGAGACACATGTCAGTGTTGGGGGCTTGTTGGACATAGACCCATTCGGGGGAAAAGGCTATTTTTGGGGAGAGAAGCATGAAGGAAAGAAATGACAATTGGAAGGAAAAGCAACACGTTTGAGCGAAGCATGCGAGACGCGCATGCAAGGGAGACCTAACTATGTTAGGGTTAGGGTTTTTTCAATGTAATGTAATGTTTCATGAGCCAAGTTCATATATATACGTACTACTTAGGAGGTTTAAGGGATGACGGATTGTAAGAACTGCAACATTTTGTAAGTTGATGAGCTAGACAAGGATTGAGTAGCTCGATCACAAGGGTTATATCATAGGTTTAAGATCCTGGTGTGATCTAGTCAGCCTCACAGAGATCGAGAAGTTTGTTGAGATTGTAAGATCCAAGACTGTAAACACGCGCGTCATGACATATTGTTGAGGCATAATAAAGAGATTGAGAGCCAGATCTTTGTGAACGTAGCCCAGGAGGGGGTGAACCATGGTAAATATTGTGTTATGTTATTGAATGTATGCATGTGTATTATTATTAAGAATTAAATGCTAGATAAATGAATGAAGAAACTAGTTACATCTTATACTCTGCATGCATGAATAAGAATGACTCTTTTAATCAAAAGGTTATACTAAATAAATAAAGATCGCAAGGTACAACCACAGGTCTCCACTCATTCCTAATATGCAAACACCTGAGTATTGTGGCCACCCATAGACCTATCTTAGGTGAGACTGCACAGTACACTATGTGTACTGCGTTGCCTTTTGGTTTACCAGGGGGGGCAATAGTTTTAGAGGGATTTTTTTGGAATCTTGTTAAATCTGAACCTGGGTCAACCTATGACAGTAAGGTAAGATCAGAGTAGATAACTGATAAAGTAGAGTAGAAAACAAACAATGACCTTCTCATTGAATATGACATCTCTACTCCCAATGATTTTGCGATTTTCATAATCCCATAAGCGATAACCAAAATCATTAACATTGTATCCAATAATGGTACACTTCTTGGATTTTTCCTCAAGCTTTGTTCTATTTTCCTTATCAATATGAACAATTGCTTCACAACCAAAAGTCTTCAAAAATGAATAATTTACCCTTTTATCTGTCAATGCTTCCTCTGGAATTCCACCACCCAAAGAGCTTGAATATCCTATGTTTATTAAGTAAACAATAGTATCTACAACATCTGCCCAGAATTGTAAGGGAAACCCAACATGCAATCTCATACTCCTTGCACGCTCCATGATTGTCCTGTTCATCCTTTCTGACACACCATTTTCTTGTGGTGTTCCTGGAATTGTCTTCTCTCTACAAATCCCGGTATGAAAAGTAATCATTAAACTCCTTGCTATAATATTCACCTCCATTGTCTGATCTGAGACAATTCAACCTTTTTCCTATCTCATTCTCAACCAAAGATTTCCATTTCTTAAAAGTGTCAAAAACATCAGATTTTCATTGAATGCAATAAAACCAAGTTTATCTAGTTTCATCATCAATAAAAGTAACATAATAACAAGAGCCACCAAGAGATGATACCTAATTTGGTCCCCATACATCTGTATGCAAAAGCTCTAACCTTTCACTCTTTTTTTCTTTTTCCACTCTGAGAAATATAACTCTCTTATGTTTTCCATAAACACAATGCTCACAGAAATCCAAATCAATTTGTTTAAGATCTAGAAACAAATTTCTCTTGTGAATTATCTACATCCCCTTCTCACTCATGTGTCCAAGCCTATGATTCCACAATGTTGTATCCACTCATGTAGAAGCTAAAGAGATAGAAGAGTTAGTATTACCAGTACATAAATAAAATGTGCATACCTCCTCTCACTTTTCTATCACCAGTGATCGTTTGGTGACCTTCCACACATTATCTATAAATATAGATATACACCCTTCGCTTGCCAACTTCCTTGTTGAAATCAAATTTTCCCTTAGATTTGGAACATGTCTTACCTCCTTCAACAACCATTGGTTTCCATTCTTTTTTTTTATTTGTATCTTTCCCATTCCAACAATTTTGCATGGTGCATCATCACCCAAATGAACTTGTCCAAAATAACGTTGACAATAATCTAGAAAATGTTTCCTATGGGGTGTGGCATGAAATGAAAGCCCTNGCTACAATTGTGATACTGTGTCAAAGAAGAAGACGTAGAGATGGCCATCAAGGATTGGAAAGATGACTGGAGAGTTCCAATTCTGACTCAAGATATTCCCACATGTAAGGAGGATGATGCAAGGCAATATCAAATACCTATTGGGGATAAATTTATTCCCAAAAACCCTAAGCCAAGTCAAAAGTTGGCACAACAAAATAAGGGGGGTGTGCCAAAGAAAGGTAACCAAGCTGGGAAAAAGGACACCACCCAAGCACCGAAAGAACATGAAAAAGGGGTTGCAGAAGCACAAGGAACCCCATCGAGTGCTACCCCACAAGAATAAGGCCAGACCAAGAGTTCAATCATGCACACTAGGGGTGTTCGCAAAAAGGCCAAGGCGCACAAGGAGTCGCCAGAGTATACAATCATTATGGATGATGTAGATCTCATAGTTGAAAGAGTCCAAGATTGGGAAGTTATGGAGTTTGAAGAAGCCCAACACCAAAAGGAACGAATTCACGATGAGTTGGTTGATATAAGGGAAGTCCTAAAGTAGATCAAATAAGTGCGGAGGACGAATAGAGAAACAGGGTCATTCCCCGCAACATTAGAAGAAGGAACCAAAGTTGTGTCGAGTGAACATGAGATGATCCAGATGATAACACAGGTGAGTCTAACCTTCGACATTACACCCAACATGTTGTGCACAAATGATATTGTAGCCCTGACACCCTTGAAAGATCTAGCGCATATACAGTTGGTAATCAAGCAGATACCAACCAATACAATATAGAAACTACAAGTCAGTGTCGCGTAGGAGGTGCAGTCGTGCGCACGAACAAACATAGTAGAGTTGAAGCACAAAAAGGACAACAAAGAGGATTTGGAGTTGGTTCTAGAGGAAGTCAATCTCAAGACAAAAGACGAGAAATATTGCACGGATAGGCTCGAGAAGGGGGTGGTTGCAGCCTATGACAGAATTCCAAAAAACATGCAAATAGAAAAGCCCACGAAAACACAGAAAATTGATCATATTGTGAAAACAATTCATCAATAAACGCAGGAGATCAGAAACCTTTGGGAACAACTCATTCCTACCACTCCCCTAGAACAAAGGAAGCAAGAATCATCTAGACATATGGATGAAATGGAATGACAAGTCAATGCAGTTGTCAACTTCTTTGATAGGGCAGTGCAGCTATGGACAAAGATAGAGGAAGATCAATAAGTCTAGCACTGGGACCAGGAAGAGGAAAATATAAGTGTAGCCATCCATGACCTCAAGAAGAGGCAGAAAACAATGAAGATCGCCAAGCACCTAAAAGGGATGAAAGACATGAATAAGTTGCAAGCAGAGATAGTAGTTGTGCAGACGCAGAAGAAGGATCGACAAGCTCAAATGGAACCTCTCCAAGACATAGCAACATAGGTCATTGCGCAAGCAGAGGAGGCAAAGAAGAAAATGGCACAAACACAATCAGAGTGAGCAAAAATTATCACTGAGGATATCACAACACAAGTGTTATATGTGCTCAAAGAAAACACCGCACAGGCTCAAACACAAGGAAGGTAACTCACAGACATATTCCACACTCTAGCAGGAGCCATTGAAGAAGCGTGCAAAGCATAGGTGGCTCAGGACGAGACACATGTCAGTGTTGGGGGCTTGTTGGACATAGACCCATTCGGGGGAAAAGGCTATTTTTGGGGAGAGAAGCATGAAGGAAAGAAATGACAATTGGAAGGAAAAGCAACACGTTTGAGCGAAGCATGCGAGACGCGCATGCAAGGGAGACCTAACTATGTTAGGGTTAGGGTTTTTTCAATGTAATGTAATGTTTCATGAGCCAAGTTCATATATATACGTACTACTTAGGAGGTTTAAGGGATGACGGATTGTAAGAACTGCAACATTTTGTAAGTTGATGAGCTAGACAAGGATTGAGTAGCTCGATCACAAGGGTTATATCATAGGTTTAAGATCCTGGTGTGATCTAGTCAGCCTCACAGAGATCGAGAAGTTTGTTGAGATTGTAAGATCCAAGACTGTAAACACGCGCGTCATGACATATTGTTGAGGCATAATAAAGAGATTGAGAGCCAGATCTTTGTGAACGTAGCCCAGGAGGGGGTGAACCATGGTAAATATTGTGTTATGTTATTGAATGTATGCATGTGTATTATTATTAAGAATTAAATGCTAGATAAATGAATGAAGAAACTAGTTACATCTTATACTCTGCATGCATGAATAAGAATGACTCTTTTAATCAAAAGGTTATACTAAATAAATAAAGATCGCAAGGTACAACCACAGGTCTCCACTCATTCCTAATATGCAAACACCTGAGTATTGTGGCCACCCATAGACCTATCTTAGGTGAGACTGCACAGTACACTATGTGTACTGCGTTGCCTTTTGGTTTACCAGGGGGGGCAATAGTTTTAGAGGGATTTTTTTGGAATCTTGTTAAATCTGAACCTGGGTCAACCTATGACAGTAAGGTAAGATCAGAGTAGATAACTGATAAAGTAGAGTAGAAAACAAACAATGACCTTCTCATTGAATATGACATCTCTACTCCCAATGATTTTGCGATTTTCATAATCCCATAAGCGATAACCAAAATCATTAACATTGTATCCAATAATGGTACACTTCTTGGATTTTTCCTCAAGCTTTGTTCTATTTTCCTTATCAATATGAACAATTGCTTCACAACCAAAAGTCTTCAAAAATGAATAATTTACCCTTGTATCTGTCGATGCTTCCTATGGAATTCCACCACCCAAAGAGCTTGAATATCCTATGTTTATTAAGTAAACAATAGTATCTACAACATCTGCCTAGAACTGTAAGGGAAAACCAACATGCAATCTCATACTCCTTGCACGCTCCATGATTGTCATGTTCATCCTTTCTGACACACCATTTTCTTGTGGTGTTCCTGGAATTGTCTTCTCTCTACAAATCCCATGGTATGAAAAGTAATCATTAAACTCCTTGCTATAATATTCACCTCCATTGTCTTATCTGAGACAATTCAACCTTTTTCCTATCTCATTCTCAACCAAAGATTTTCATTTCTTAAAAGTGTCAAAAACATCAGATTTTCATTGAATGCAATAAAACCAATTTTTTCTAGTTTCATCATCAATAAAAGTAACATAATAACAAGATCCACCAAGAGATGATACCTAATTTGGTCCCCATACATATGTATGCAAAAGATCTAACCTTTCACTCTTTTTTTCTTTTTCAACTCTGAGAAATATAACTCTCTTATGTTTTCCATAAACACAATGCTCATAGAAATCCAAATCAATTTGTTTAAGATCTAGAAACAAATTTATTTTGTGAATTATCTACATCCCCTTCTCACTCATGTGTCCAAGCCTATGATTCCACAATGTTGTATCCACTCATGTAGAAGCTAAAGAGATAGAAGAGTTAGTATTACCAGTACATAAATAAAATGTGCATACCTCCTCTCACTTTTCTATCACCAGTGATCGTTTGGTGACCTTCCACACATTATCTATAAATATAGATATACACCCTTCGCTTGCCAACTTCCTTGTTGAAATCAAATTTTCCCTTAGATTTGGAACATGTCTTACCTCCTTCAACAACCATTGGTTTCCATTCTTTTTTTTTATTTGTATCTTTCCCATTCCAACAATTTTGCATGGTGCATCATCACCCAAATGAACTTGTCCAAAATAACGTTGACAATAATCTAGAAAATGTTTCCTATGGGGTGTGGCATGAAATGAAAGCCCTGAATCTACTACCTAATACTCAGAAATATTATCTACAAAAAGAATCAAAGAATCTTGTAAAGCATCACCTATTATATTTGCTTCTTGATTTTTCTCTTGTTGTTTATCTCTTTGTTTCTTTAGAGCTCTGCAGTCTTTCTTCTGATGTCCTTCCTTAACCACAATTCCAACACTCTATCTTTCCCAGTTTGTATTTGGATCTTCCCTTCCTAGAATTCCCACGGTTCCCTGTGCCCTTTCCTCCATCCTTTTTTCTTCCCCTAGTCTCCATTTTTAATGCATTACCTGATGTCTCACCTGTGTTTTTCCATTTCATTTCCTCACTAAGGATAACAACAACAACATCATCAAATTTTAGAGTGTTTGAACCAGAGGCAAAGTTACTTACAACCATGACCAAGTCGTTCCAGCTTTCTGGAAATGAGCACAAGATTAGAAGAACCCTAACCTCATCATTAAATTCCACTTTTATAGAACTTACCTCATTAGTAACCGTATTAAATTCATTTAAATGATTTGCAACAGACCCACCTTCTGGCATCTTCATATTAAATAACCTCTTCATTAGAAATATCGTCTTTGGACACTCAGGGGTTTTCATATAATTTAGCCAATGCATCCATAAAATCCTCTGTTGTCTTTCCTTTTGAAATATTGAAATCCATCGACGTTGCCAGACTCAACTGTATCATTCCTAGTGTCTTTTTGTCAAGAACCTCCCATTCTTCGTCCTTCATGGTCATCGGATTCTTTGTTATTCCGCCCAATGGTAGGAATAGATCCTTCTGATATAAATAATATTCCATCTACATCTTTCATAACTCATAGTTTTGGCTGTTAAATTTCTTGAACCTAAACTTTTCATCTTCCAGCATTTCTCTCACTCGAACTAGGAGCCCTCTTTTCCTGTGAGTTACCTTTCGCTCTGATACTAGTTGTTAGAAAAAAAGGATCACAGAGCAATAAAATAAAACAAATACAGAAATAAAACACAGAAGATGCATAATAAAATAAAGACACAGATATGCGTGGTTCACCCAGTGTGGGCTACATCCACCAGAGAAATTTACAGGTCCTTCCTTTTTATTATCCAACAAAATGAAGGGATACAATCTACAACACACCTGCTATAATTTATTCTTCTTTCTTTCACAATATCCTCTGTCATGATACAAAATTCACAATAATACATAGTCGTAATACAATTCCATCATAAAAGAGGGTTTCCTTCTAGAGAAAAAATCCCTAAAATAACTTCTACCATCAGATCTGTGACCTTATAATGAACCATCCATATTGACTACGAAATTACAATATTTTACAAGGCATTTTTTCACGATATTTCACTTCGGGGGTGATGCCCTCGAATCCCCCACCATNTTGTGAATTATCTACATCCCCTTCTCACTCATGTGTCCAAGCCTATGATTCCACAATGTTGTATCCACTCATGTAGAAGCTAAAGAGATAGAAGAGTTAGTATTACCAGTACATAAATAAAATGTGCATACCTCCTCTCACTTTTCTATCACCAGTGATCGTTTGGTGACCTTCCACACATTATCTATAAATATAGATATACACCCTTCGCTTGCCAACTTCCTTGTTGAAATCAAATTTTCCCTTAGATTTGGAACATGTCTTACCTCCTTCAACAACCATTGGTTTCCATTCTTTTTTTTTATTTGTATCTTTCCCATTCCAACAATTTTGCATGGTGCATCATCACCCAAATGAACTTGTCCAAAATAACGTTGACAATAATCTAGAAAATGTTTCCTATGGGGTGTGGCATGAAATGAAAGCCCTAAATCTACTACTTAATACTCAGAAATATTATCTACAAAAAGAATCAAAGAATCTTGTAAAACATCACCTATTATATTTGCTTCTTGATTTTTCTCTTGTTGTATATCTCTTTGTTTCTTTGGAGCTCTGCAGTCTTTCTTCTGATGTCCTTCCTTACCCACAATTCCAACATTCTATCTTTCCCAGTCTATATTTGGATCTTCCCTTCCTAGAATTCCCATGGTTCCCTGTGCCCTTTCCTCCATCCTTTTTTCTTCCCCTGGTCTCCATTTTTAATGCATTACATGATGTCTCACCTGTGTTTTTCCATTGCATTTCCTCACTAAGGATAACAACAATAACATCATCAAATTTTAGAGTGTTTGAACCAGAGACAAAGTTACTTACAACCATGACCAAGTCGTTCCAGCTTTCTGGAAATGAGCACAAGATTAGAAGAGCCCTAACCTCATCATTAAATTCCACTTTTATAGAACTTACCTGATTAGTAACCGTATTAAATTCATTTAAATGATTTGCAACAGACCCATCTTCTGGCATCTTTATATTAAATAATCTCTTCATTAGAAATATCATCTTGGACACTCAGGGTTTTTCATATAATTTAGCCAATGCATCCATAAAATCCTATGTTGTCTTTCCTTTTGAAATATTGAAATCCATCGACGTTGCCAGACTCAATCGTATCGTTCCTAGTGTCTTTTTGTCAAGAACCTCCCATTCTTCGTCCTTCATGGTCATCGGCTTCTTTGTTATTCCGCCCAATGGTATGAATAGATCCTTCTGATATAAATAATATTCCATCTGCATCTTTCATAACTCGTAGTTTTGGCTGTTAAATTTCTTGAACCTAAACTTTTCATCTTCCAGCATTGCTCTCACTCGAACTAGGAACACTCTTTTCCTGTGAGTTACCTTTCGCTCTGATACCAGTTGTTAGAAAAACAGGATCACAAAGCAATAAAATAAAACAAATACAGAAATAAAACACAGAAGATACATAATAAAATAAAGACACAGATATACGTGGTTCACCCAGTGTGGGCTACATCCACCAGAGAAATTTCTAGGTCCTTCCTTTTTATTATCCAACAAAATGAAGGGATACAATCTACAACACACCTGCTATAATTTATTCTTCTTTCTTTCACAATATCTTCTGTCATAATACAATATTCACAATAATACATAGTCGTAATACAATTCCATCATAAAAGAGGGTTTCCTTCTAGAGAAAAAATCCCTAAAATAACTTCTACTATCAGATCTGTGACCTTATAATGAACCATCCATATTGACTATGAAATTACAATATTTTACAAGGCATTTTTTCACGATATTTCACTTCGGGGGTGATTCCCTCGAATCCCCCACCATGGGGGGGGAGGGGAGGGGGGGCGACAGTTGTGGGGGGGAAATTCCCCCCACACCGTTAGGGAATCAGGTCCAAGAATGACTGAAACAAACCTTTGAATCAAGAAGATAATCAGGATCCACAACCAACAGCCTTAGGAGAGAGGTCGACCTCACAGAGGTCTAGACTATCTTTGTTACCTTGCAGGCCATAGAAAAAATGTTGGTATCCATGACTCTGGGTCACACCAGTCGATGAGACATCGGGCTTAGATAACTAATCTGGATTTTATGAGCAGGATGAAATGAACACAAATTATTATTATTATTAACATAGAGACATAATGAACAATAACAAAGATACAATAAAATTGGCTTCTATTCAATAAGGAAATATGTTGAAACTGTAAAATGCAGACTGAAAACAATCTTACTAGAATGGTGGTGTCTTATCTTTGAGAAGAGATGTGACAGTTGCACTCATTCGCAAGAAGATGAGTACAATGAGGCTCTGAAAGCCTTTTTACAATAAACATGAATACCAAAACCCTAGACATCCAAAAACCTAACCCTAGGAGATGAAGCACCAAAAGTCATGTGGGTCTCGTTGTGGTAAGTTGGTACATTAGCTTCCCGGGGTCGTAACTTTTGCATACAATCTCCATTTTAGGCGCACGATAGCCCGTTGGAAAGGTCTATCTCAGGAATACAAATTATGTCATCAAACTCTGACTTTGTTTGTAATATGGTTGTGGTGATACCTAAAAACAGTTTGTAGGGCCTCAAAACGGCTCTAGAAGTTCACGACGAGAAAATTAGGAAAAAAATACCAAATAGAAAACTACCAAGATGAGCCAGTTGGAATAGGTGGCTAGCCACTGATACCCACATGGATCAATACCAACATTGAAGAGGAAAATTGGGGTTGTCCAGTCATTGAGGAGGACGTGTCAGCTTCACTTTCTAAAAATGCGGAGGACTCGTCCATAGCCATTTTGTTTTCAAACAGAATGCTAGACCACTCATATGCACATGCAGAGGCATCACGCCCAGATATTTGACCAGCCTACCAGAAGACCATTATGTAGGCTTCTATCTAATTGTGTTTTTATTTTGCTCACTCTAGATATAGATAAAAAAAACAACTTGGTCAACTTTAAGCTTGGAGTCTACACTCGTTTCCTCTTTTTAGCAGGTCTGCCTCTAGGTTCCCCATGATATGTAAGTTTTTTAGTTTATGAAGATAATACAAATTTTAATTTACAAAAAAAAAAAAAACATTTTTGAGTTTTGTAAAATATCATTTTAAATCATATTTTTCAAAAATAAATAATATTTAATATTTAAAATCATTTTTTCAAATAGTAAATAATCATTTTTGTAAAATTATCTTTTAAAAATAAATAATAATGTGATATGTTGATAATATTATATTTTCATTTCCATTACCATTTGAAATCATATTTTTCAAAAAACAAATAATAATTTAAGATATTGATAATATTAACCAGTTAATATGAGTGTTTGGAAATAAATATTCACCCCATCAAATTTGTAATCAAAAAATAAAATCATTACGAGAGATTACTCATTACGCCACAAGGTTATTGTGCGATGTTTTAAAAAATTATATTACAAGTGAGCATATCGTTAAGTGACATGAACTGTTGTTCACGTTCGCATGCCTCCTGTCTTTAATTATGTTGAGGAAAAAGGTGACACTAAGTAATGTAATCATGTTACGTACAATATGACAGAATGATGAAATAGACATAATCATTTATATTTCATATTTTAATAC
>JZKD02S2356022.1:0-30920 GCA_000966675.3 Picea glauca | reverse complement strand
GGGGAGGAGGTCAACTTCCCCTTGAATACTTCGTAATCGGTAAGTACCTTGGCTAATCATCTCCTTGATAATGTAGGGCCCAAGCCATAATTGTTGGAATTTTGAATGATTCCCTTTATCTTCATGTGGCTTGTCCCATTTGAGGATTGCTCTCCCCATTTTATGGATAACTAAGGAGATTATGTCTCAAGGCCCTCAGGTTGTATATATATAGTGTCGAGAGACTACATGACCAACAATACCCTTTTGCACAGTTGGAGACCCCTCTTACCACCAGAGATGGTCACACATTTTCAAATGGCATCCACCACATTAGTTGGATTCTAGAAGGAAGTGGGCCTTGCTCCATGAGGTACAAGTCAGTATTATGGTGAGCATCATTTCAATATTTAATCCATTTGAGTATGTTGTATCTTATATTGATCTATATTTCATAATATATTCTTGGACATTATTCATTTTCCCATGCTTCACCTTGGTGGTTGACATTGTTCCCTAGTAAGTGGTCTCCCTTGGGGATGGTTTTGTTACCAGGAACTCCCTTTAAGACCCATATTACCATTCATGACCATACTTACCACTTTGCATCATTATTTCCTCCCATTTCCTTATCACTCAGTATTTTAGGGTGTATTGACACAAGAAGGGGTTGTCCCTCATTCTATGGGAAGAAGGGGATAAAGGCCCAGAGGGATTGATGTTGGGTAAAATATAAAATCCTTGTATGAAACTTCTATATGCTTCACCCAGGGATCACCCAAGAAAGCAGTCAAACACATATCTTTGAGTAAATGGGGACCCACAACATGACAAATAATGATTAAAGGGTTAGTTGAAGGATAGGAGGTCTCATCACGAGCCAAACTATCACATCCATGAATATATAGTGGTATGGAATTTCCATCATTTGGTCACCAAACTAGGGCAATGGCTCTTAGTTGCATGGCTAAGAGAAAGGGGGTCTCATCATGAGCCAACCTTCTCATTTACACTAGATATTTATGGGTGACATTTTCATTATCTAGACACCACACCAGGGAAGTGACCTTCAACCTTTCGTTAAAATTATGAAAGAATAAAAGAATAGCAAATAATGGGCTTGGAAAAAATTAATTGTGGACGAAGGTACCACACACTCTCTACAAAGGAACCCATGAATGAGACACTATGTCCTATTGTATGTCATTATCCCTATGCCCATTGAGTCTTGACCCCAACAACTTCACCCACTTTACATGGCTTAGAGATGGATCTCTTGGAAAATCTCCTTTACCTAGGGAAAGATCTACCCAATAGGACACCTCATCAACCCTCTCATATTCAATCTTGACAAGTCATATAATGTCTTTGAGAAGTTAATTGTTTGATACAGTGATATTTGATTCACATGCTTAGGTGGCTCATTTATTGATTGGATTCACTTATCATGATGTTATGATTTGATATCCTTGGAGGGCATGCTTCTTTGTCTTTGTAGGACCTAGTTGGTGGAAAGTTTTGGAAGAAAAAGCCTAGCTTGGGATTCCATGGAGATGCAAGCCCACAGGTTGGTTGCCAAGGGTCCACATGCCAGATAACATAGACAAAGTATTGGAGACCTAGAAGATGATGTCGAATACTTATCCCAGCCCTCACATGCCAAATGGTTTTCCTAGGAGGGGAAAAACATCTTATTTTTTAGCTTGATATCATATTTGGGGGCTAGGGTTTGGTGGTGGTGTTACCACTCATTGACAGATGGAAGTTTTGAGAAGGATAAGGCCTTGACCATGAGGAAATTTACTATATGAATGACATGTGGCCTTTGGAGGCCTACCATTGCTTCTCCAACATCAACGACTTGTTCCAAGTGTCAAAATGTCCCCTAAAGGGGCGACGTCCATGTAAATTAGGGTTTTATTTGTATAGAAGTGAATTTTAAATGAATTTTTTAATATTACTTTGTTAAAAGGGGGAAATATTAGGTTTGTTGACCCCTAGTCTTATGGTTTACCCCTGAATATGTGGACATGTCACCTTGGTGACATTTTGTATAAGTAAGAGATCATAAGATCTCATTTGGACATAACTCTCCCTCTTGTGAGAAGACTTGAACTGAAATTTTTGTTACACTTGGAATATTTTTCTCTTGTGCAGTTGTTTATGGATATAGTTGGTTAATGGTTGATGGAAGAGTGAGGCACTAGCCTTGGATGAATGGTTTATAGATTTTATGGTGGACTATCTTAGCATCTTCTTGATTTGGTATGGTTTTTACTCTTATGCTATCATTTGTTTCAAGTCAAGTATTTTTGTGCTAGGATCTAAGTGGGAAGTAAGAGCATTTACACCCCCACTCTAGTCTTCATCATTTATTGCTTGAAGTTTATCGATGTTGCAAGGGTTTGTTTGAGGAAGTAAGATAATTTATACCCCTAATTTTAAAACCCTAACTAGAGATACTTTCCTTGGGAAGTAAGAGGGTTTATAGCCCCAAGGAAGTAGCATATATAGTTCATTTACTTGACTCCACTAAACCAATATTTAAAGGCACTTGTCATTTTGTAATTGCATTAGAGATTTAAAATTGTTTCCTTGGGAAGAGTGATTTTTGCTAGTTTCAAGATTATCTTTTTGGAGAAGTGTTCCTTGAGCCTTGAGCTCTCTTGCCTCATTGAGGTGTCCCTCTTCTCTCACCACTTTGATTATTGTCATAAATATTAACCTATAGAAATTAGGGATGCATAACCCTAGCTGATAACTCCTGCTTATCTCACAAACTAACCCTACAAATTCTCTCTAACTTCACTCACCTAGTCTACTAACTTGGGTACACTTTTTGGGATAGTTCTTGGCACTTTTACATGGTTAATGTTTCTACTGCATGCCATTGAATGCTACAACCATAAGTCTGATAATTTACTTCATAAAATCAATTTTATAACAACTTTATTTATTGCCAAATTCATTGATAATATTGTTGGATAATCTTATGCTTTTACATGCTGATTTATATGATTTATTTCCTGATATAAATTGTTAACTTCTGCTGCAAATTAGGGACAAAAATATTAACTTTATGATCCATACTAACACATAGAATTTCAAGGTGTCCTTCTTTCTATCTCGAGCAGGTACAATCATCCATAGTACTATATCTTTTAGGTAAGTTTTACTTGGTTTACAAGGAATCTCCTTTCACATCTCACTCCACTTAGATTTGACTTCTAGGGGTTATGGAAGGAATGTAGGTCTCGAAATTAGATTGAAGTGCGATACCTACATCGAGGTGGCATTGGTTGTAGGATTTCCTAGTTGCAACACTTGATTTTGTGGTTGGGTCGGGCTTTGTCGAGCCTACAACTTGTGCTATAACATTTTGGCACCATTTTCAAGGAGTATTTTGAATCCTCTTCCAAACCCTAACAAAAATTTGGCAAGCTATTTTTATAGTCCAAAATTCCTTATCTGTGCATACAAGACATTGGCCCTTCCTTTTTCATACTTTTCCAAAAGACTACTAAGGCTTCCTCTTAAAAAACCATTTTTGGAGAGTGTACGTGCCTTGCTGAACTAATAGCCTGCGTACACACACGTGCATCATGGTAGTTATCCCATGTACACACACATGTTGCATACTAGATAACTCGTGTTTACCTCCAAAAGTTGCAAAAAATATAAAATTGTTGGAATTCAGTGGAATATACGGGCTATGGAGGGTTTCTTAATCATTTTACTGCTTGTAGCCCATCCCCAAACCGAATAACCATATTTTTCTCATACAAAAAGAGGTTTTGGAGTGTCATTTATGAACATAAGAAAGAGAATAAGAAAACTCTTCCAAAATCCCTTCTCTTTCTTAGGCCAAGTTTTGCATCCCATTCTAAGTTTTAGCCTCAGCCTTCCCCTCCAACCTTTCTCCTTATGCAACCCTTCCTCCTTCCCTTGGTGATAAGTTGTTTATGAGAAGATAACGTGGGATTTTTTCACTTGGAGCCATGAAAGAGGATCCCAGAATTGGTTCTTGGAGCATTTGCCAACAAAGGTTGTAATATTTTTTATATTGAAATGGAATAAAAGAGTTTGTCCTTGTCCACAAATCTTATCCTTGTATGATTTTGTTGATTTATGAATTTATATCTATGTATAAAATTTGAAATTGATCAATAGAGATTGAATATGTTGTTTCATTGTATTCCTAATCTTTTGCGGGCCATCTTTGGGAGAAGATCTGTGATCTAGGAGGAGGAAACAAGTGAAAGAGGTCTACGCCATCCACAAGGACTAAAGGTGCACTCATTAACCATGTTTCCTCCTTCTCGTCACTTTTGTTTAGTTGGTTTTGGGGTATTTTAATGGTATAATAGTATTTTAAGGGAATTCATCACTATGCCCTCACCTAGACCCAGTACAAGGGGATTTTCCCCGTAGTAGAATTGGTGATTCCACTGGGGAGTCTCTCTAGGGTCTTAGTGGGAGATTTTTGTTTTATTTGTTTTTTAAAAGTTTATTTTTGAGTTTTCAAAGTTACTGAGTTAGTTAGGGTCTCTGGTCACCTTCCAGATTCTTACCAATCTTCCCTTCCCAGTTGGTTATCCAAACCTTTTTTTCTTTTTGAAATTTTGCAGAAGTGTACGCACCCTATCCTCTATATAGCCTGCGTACATACACAATCTGCATATTATACATCTCGAGTACATAATTTTGATATTATGGTAGATAAGGAAGGTATTAACCTCTATAGGTAACCCTGACGATAATAGAATATTCCAGGAAGCAAGAAAAACCCTAAAACGTTGGATAATAAACTTAGGATACAAGTCAGCTCAAGATAATATTTATTATTGAGTTATTAGCCTCTATAAGTAGAAGCCAACACAATTAGGTCACTTGGAGGACTATAAATAAGAGGGATCTAGAGCTCATTTGTCACTCTCTCTCTCACAACTGCATAAGACTAGTGGTGTGCAAGTCTGGAGAGGAGCTGCAACTACAACTGTTGCAAAAAGAATTTCGGTTTTGGCTTGGAATTTCTCTTTGGTTATGGTTTGGACTTTCTTCATAGTATGCTACCTCTAGAGAGAGGTATGCTACCTTGGTTGGCTATCAGTTCTAGGGTTTTCTTCCAGAATTATTCTCTCTATCAAGGTTAAGGTGCTTGGGGATGGACTTTGTTCCTATGGTTGGGTGAAAATATTGATATATTTTCTATGGTTAAATGATAACACCTATTATTCTAACAGGTAATCGGCCCACACTATATTTGGATAGTCTAACCACTGGAATATATATTGGGAGTATTTGCTCAGTTATAGTTGCAGTTGCAGCCAAATTTTTGTTGCAGCAAGGAAGCCTTAGCCCTCCTGTTAAGGCACCTTAAGTGAAGATATTGACCTAATTCCTTGATATCCTAGTGCACCTCCTAGTACTCTCAACAAGACAATATGTCAAGTTTGATTTTTTGATCAAAGTCAAAGGTTGACCAAGTCAAAATAGTCATGACTTACTCTATGAAGTCAGAAAACAACTTAGAATGGGATTCTAACTTCAGAGCATGGAAGGAAATGATTGAACTCATCCTTGCCAAGAATAAAGTGTTGGATATCATGAAAGGAAAGATCATGGAACCACAGTTTGAAGTAGAAAAAGAGAAGGAACCTCAAAACATTGCAGTTATGGAGAAGTTCAAGGACAATGATAGCAAATCTATGAGTATCATAATGGACTCTGTAAAAAACCACTTGATACCATACATTTATCATCTTGACTTGTCTAAGAAGATGTACGGTTCCCTAACTAACCTCTTCTTAGTCAGAAACATTAGACAAGAAATGAGTCTGAAGAATGAGCTCCATGACATGAAAATTAATGATGATGATAGTATAACATCATACCTTGTGAGAATATCGCAGTTAATAGATCAACTACAATATATTGAAGAAATCATTTCAGAAAAGGAACTCCTAAATATAGTACTCAATGGCATTCCCAAGACATGGGGTGCATTTTCCGCAAGCATGAACACAAGAAAGGAGTATCCCACATTTGAAGAACTTTGGACTTGTTGTTCAAAAGAAGAATCAAGGATTGGCACAAAAGAGAAATCCAAAAATAAATACGATGATCAAGCCTTCACAACAAAACTCAATAATTTCATGAATAAGAGGAAGTTTGGCTTAAGGAAGAAAAAAAATCAAGAAAAGTATATGTCAAAAATACAATGCTTCAATTGTCTAAAATATGGTCACTTCAAGAACCACTATCCTGAGTTAAATAAAAGGAAGGAAATAAATGAAGCAACAATTGTTGAAGAAAGGGAACCCTCAAAGAAACCCAAGCAGATAAAACAAACTTCTTCTTCTATTCAAGGTAACAATATTCTTCTATAACATAGTTCTTGTACATACCATGTTTACATAGTTCCTGTATATATCATGCATATCTATTTCTTAGAAGAAAAGATGGTCAGTGAAGCAATACCTATGAAAGAATAACAAGATGAGGATTTCTATTACAATGACTACAAGAAGATGAAGTATGTTGGCAGATTCCTGAATAACCTATTATATAAGTAACAACTTCCAGATAAGACAAAATCGGAATCAAACTTGAAGAGACCTAGAAGGAGTCAAATAAGAAAGAAGTTAATAATCAAGAGGAAATTAGAATAAGACTTGTGACACTTTTCAAAAGGAAATAAGGATGCAGAAGAAAGCATGGACTCTCTTAGATGGGGGGAGATGATTGCATAATTCCAAAACAAGAGCATGCATTCATGCATGAAGCAAGGATTGGGAGGGAGATAATCCGAAATGACATGATCCATTGAAGAATTCATGAATATTATGAAGTATCTGTCCATGTTCCCATTGAGAGTAGCAACCATGATAAGAATCGTGTGCTCATTTTGACTCTAGAAGAAGTCTTCTTCGAAAATAAGTCGTAAGTATCCCTGGTTATCCATCTACATCCATGTTCCTATGATGAAAGTAAGAAGTTGGAATTTTTAGGAAGAAAGGGAATGGAATCTATAGAAGACTCCATGGACCCAAAAGCTAAACAGGAACACAAGGAAGAACATGAAGATTCCAAGAAAGAAAGAAAATCCAGAACAACCAGTTATTATGCCGAGAATCATAAGACTACCAGCTTGGTTTGAATCCACTAGAAGTAATCAACTAGAAGAAATGGAAGTTGTGATGAAGAATGGTGTATGTAATAAAATGTGAAAAATACTTATGAATGGAAGCAATGTGAGATTCAAAACTATAGGTTCTTCCAGAAGGAGGGAGAAGACTATGACGACAACTTGTTCCAGTAAACCAAATATACCTTTTATAGTATCCATGGATTGAAATTTACATGTAAAAGATTATTCCTCCCAATAAAGAAAATTGAGAAACAATCTTATACTATAAAGAGACCCATGTATGCAAATGGAAGAAGACCTTGTATGGATTCAAGCAACTTGATGCAGAGTATCTCATATACAATAGAAGCATGGAGAAAACTTCCTATGACAAATAAAGTGTATCATAATGGTTACTCAAAATCCCGTGATTATGGATTGCAAATCTATGAATAACTCCCATGATAACAGATCTAAAGAAGTTGAAGAAAATCTAATCTAGTAGATTTGTCTCTGTATTAACAATTGGTTTGCTCATTAATGTATTTGAAGAATACTCAGCCGAATATTTGTTTTGTGGGACGTTTAAATTATGACATACAACTGCATGGATTTATCGATTCATATTGGGAAGGGAGTATAGATGAAAAAATAAGTACTACTTGGATATGTTTTAGTTTGAGATTTTCCACGATGTCATAAGCTAGCAGGAAATATAATTATGTTGCAATAAAAACTATAGAAGAAGAGTATATTCCAGCTTGTGATGCTTGTACAAAAGAAATAAGTTGATTTTTGGACCATCTCAATAGGTCTTGAATTTGACCATGATATATTGTAATGATTAGAGCTATGTGAAGCTTTCAGAGAAACTAGTGTTCCATGATAGGCCGAAGTACATTGAGATCAATAATTATATTCTCCATCCAAAAGAGAGAAATGGTTCTCCAGTATATCTCCACATATGAGAAGATAACAGATATTTTGGTAAAGCCTCTGTCCAAGATGAAAATTTTGTGTACTTAAGAGACAAGTTGGGGCTCGTGGAGACGACTTCCTTATGGGAAAAGGAAGTGATTACTCCTAGGTTGGGAGGGAGCACTAATATGTTATTTATTTATGGACAATCATTTTCCAATTTAGGAAAATGGTCCAGGATGGGCAGTTCCTTTCATGTTTGGAAAGTGGTTCGAGATTTATGATGGACATGAATTTTCCATTTTGGAAAATGGTCCATATAGGAAAATCATTTTCGTAATGAAAATGGTCCGACAGATTGTTGATGTACCATAGACATTGATTCCCCTTGTTGCCAATGTGGGGGAATGGTTCAGAAAAATAGTTCTTCTTGGCAGTCACTCTGAGTAATCATCAAGTAGTATGGTCTGCCTCACTGTGCATTCATTCTTTCAAAGTTCACAGTTGTGAGAAATTTCGAAGAATTTTCCATTTTGGAGGTTGGTGCAGGACAGTCATTTCCATAGGAAATGGTCTAGATAGTCATTCCCTAGGGCAGAATCATTTTCTCTAGGTTGCACTATGTTTAGTTCCAGAGGAATGGCCTAGTTAGGTGAATGTTGTAGGTTCATAAATCAGGGATAGGAATTCCCTAGGGAATAGTCATTCTCTCCAGGTTTCACTATGATTAGTGTCGGAGGAATGGACTAGTTAGGTGAATGGTCCAGGCTAAAAATTCAGGACAATTATTCTTCTATGCTTGAGAAGAATAGTCCATATAGCCCATGGATGATGTTTTACTTTATGAGGTAAGATGCTCTTTCATATCTCATAGATGTGAATGGAAGAATGGACCAAATGACTCAATTTATATCATGATAGTGTTTTATGCAGGCTGATATCAGATGATATGATTGTTGTGGAGACTGTATGTCTCTGAACAATAGTTGTATGCTACTGTGATGGATGTGATCCACTGGTAGTGAATGTGTGTCACATGTTAGTATCCTTGTGATACTAGGAGTGGTTGTGTACCATTGGGTATTATTTGTGTAATACTATGGATAGACACAAGTGTGTTCTATTGGGTGACATTGTTCTGATTTCCATGGATATTATCACTAGTGCTGGAGATGATTTCCAGCTAGATGGATAGTCAATATGCTGATGGAAAAACATTCTCCCTATGGAAAATGGTCCAGGAAAGTCATTCTTCTAGGATGTATGTCTATATTAGAAGAATGATTTTTGTATCATTCTATGGAGTGAGTGACTTATTTAACATCATTCTTGATTACTCAGATGGAGTATGGATTCGAGAGATGGTGTAATTGATTCTATCAAATGATACTAATGGTGATGATGGTGCTTGTGATTGACCATGAGATAGCATGTGTGGCTATGATGATGCTATCGGTTGAATGGTTTGTTTGTGCTCAAGACCATTTCCTTTAATACCTCCCTAGATAAGAGGGAGTGTTGATATTATGGTAGCTGCGGGGGGTATTAACCTATACAATTAACCTTGATGAGACTATAATATTTTGAGAGGAAAGAGAAACCCTAAAATGTTGGATAATAACCCTAGGAGACAAGTTGGCTCAAGAGAATATTTATTATTGAGTTATTAGCCTCCAGAAGTAGAATTCGGCCCAATTAGGTCACTTGGAGGACTATAAATAAGAGGGTGCTAGAGTTCATTTGTCACACTGTCTCTCACAACTTCATAAGACCAGTGGTGTGCAAGTATGGAGAGGAGCTGCAACTACAACTGCTTCAACTGACATTTCGGTTTTGGATTGGAAGTTCTCTTTGGTTATGGTTTGAACTTTCTCTTTTTTTATGGTTTGGACTTGCTTCCTAGTATGCTAGCTGTAGAGAGAGGTACACTACCTTGTTTCTCTATCAGTTCTAGGGTTTGCTTCCAGAATTATTTGCTTTGTCAAGGTTAAGGTGCTCAGGGTGGTATTTGTGCCTATGGTTGGGTGAAAATATTACTATATTGTCTATGGTGAAATGAGCACACATATTATTATAACACATACGCAAGTTTCTTGTGCACAACATGTGTCTCTGTGTTTTGGAAGGTTTAAAAAAAAAAGACTTTTTCTTTCCTGAAAAGAAGCTTTGTGCTTCTCAGGCCTTCTTGAACTTTTCAGGGTCTTTCTTAACTATGTTTTCTTGGGTTAAATATTCAGTTTATCTTTCACTTTGTAAAGAACCCCTGTTGTTTCTTTATTTTCTTTTGTTTTCTTTGAAGGCTTAGGGTGAACTCTAAATGTTAGATCCTCTTGTGGATTCCATTGAATATCTATGTTTAAGAAGTGGTTTAGGGTGTGTGTTAGTCTTGGTTTTATTTCCTCTTTACCTTGTTAGTTCTTTGAAAAATGAAAAGTATCATTTACTTGTGTTTTTTCTTTTCTAAGCATTTCAAAAAATCAAAAAATTGTTGCATTTAGTTATGCATTTTGTTTGGTAGTTGTAGCATAGGTTGTTTATTACAAAAGAAAAGAATTCCATTTCCAAAGTTCCTTATATTATATTTCCTTGAAAGTTTAGTATTTTTCATCTACATTGTAAAATGAAAAGTGCATTCTATGAAACTTCTTGCATGTTTAGGATCTTGGACTACTTTACTTTGAAAAGTTTACATTTACAAAGATTTAGAAGCCATTTTTCAATAGTGGAACCTAGTTTTATTTTTCACAAATTCTCTAAAGTTTTATTTATTCTCTTTTGTCTCGTGTAAACACCATATGTTTCATATCTATACCCTTTTGAGTAAATAAAGCCAATTAAAATCAATGATTAACACTTAAAATCAACTAGACTTTTGTTTATAGGGTTCACCAAGTAGTCTAGGCTCTAGGGACTTGAAATAGGTGTGGAGAGGAAAATATTCAAGTATGCCTAAACAAACAAAAGAGTCTGTGATAGGAAGTGTTAGAGTCCAGTTTCATAAGAGTTAGCTAAGACCCCCCTCTAACACAAGATCTAAACACGAGGTCATGTGAGGAAAGGTAGAGGAGATAACCCCTCCAAAGTCAGACTGAGCATAGTGGCGATTGTATATTGAGGGTCATTCTTGGGAATTGAGATGATTGCATATGAATATGGAGACTCATGGACCTCAAATCCATTCAATATCCTCAGTCATCTTCCATACCATTTTTCTTCGGTACCCTTGAAGGCTTCAGAATTTGTTTTCTTGCTCATTACGATCAACTTGACTGTCAATTGTACCCTTCTGGTGACTAACTGCGAGATGACAACCTAGTTGCCTATTTTTAGGGACTTAAATGGTTGACTATGGGGGTATACCACGGTACCTATGGTATATGTTGGATATTTCTTTGCATAGTATACCCAGAGGGTGTTTCTGTGTTCGATTTACACTTGCACCGATAAGTTTCTCTAGTGTCGATTCATGTAACTCTTCTTCCTTCCAGTCAATTGTTTGCGTGATTTTCCATTAGGAAATTTTTAGTGTGTCCTCTATGTTTCATGCTAGCTCAAAATTAGTGTGTTGGTTGATCATTTCACAAGGTGTAAGATCAATAACTTCATCGTTCGCGTAGGCTTCAGGGTCTACCATCGGTTACATTTGATCCACCTCTGTCACTGCTAAGGGGTAGGATAGATCAAGAGGGTTCATTTGAGGCGAACGAGACTTAGAAAAATGTACATGATACAAATCGTAGAGAAAAATTTCTTGCACCAAAGGATTCTACCATTTTTTACCTTGATGTTGAAGGCTTTAGGAACACAAACCCTCTGATCACTAACTTATCGATGCCACTTCTTATTTTCATAGTCCCGCCTAAGGTGACTTCACCTGAACATTATTTTGTTAGATGAGCGATGATGGAAGAAAATAGTGCTACTTCTACTGGGAGTCCTCATACTCCCATCTCGGCCATCGTGTGGCGGGGGGGGGCATTTGGTGCCTCCTCCCCCACCTCCACCAATGAGTACTACAACTGTCTATAAATCCACTACTTCAGGAAGTGGAACAATACCTTCAATTACTTTGACCACTATTCCTTATATACACAATGTGTCCGGCGCTCCCTTTTCATATGGGATGTCGGGTTTTGATTCTAGTTTGATCCTAACCTACTCTACTCTATAGACTATTTTTCTGGGGGAAGGGAGCTCTAATGATCCCTTACAAGGATCTATCGCGGGCAACACTACCCCATTCAACGCTATCCCTTACGGTGGGGGTCATATCCATCCTCCGTCCCCTTCGCTTGGAGGCACTTACCAGTAGCTGATTGTGCCTAATACCAACTCTAGTTTGTTCAGTGGGGGGAGTCATGGACCTCAATCCTACATGAATCTGGTAGTTTCTATGCCTTTTTATTTGTTCGATGCATTTGGAAATAGTGCTTTCTCATCGTCTACATTCTTGGCAAGGGTAAACCCAGTTTTTGGTCAACCAAACCCTATGCAAGGTTTCATTCCTTCGCAACAAGTGATGACGGGAGTTTACTCCTCACAAGGTATTGTAAATCCCTAACATGGATTGTTCCTTCACAAGGGGTGTTGATCGAAGGAAACCCATCCCACACTCAATGGAACTACGAGCATGGTTCAATACCTATGCCAAGAGGGTTAGCTAGGGGCATCCCCAACCAAGATCCTTGGAATATTGTGCAGGGAGAAATCCCTACACAAGGCATGTCATACAACTATGGGAATCAACCGATGATGCAGAATAAAATGAAAGATCCTTTTACTGGATAGAGACACCATGGTTTCTACCAAAATCTTTCCCAGTAGCCAAACTTTTCCTGGCAACCCAGTGCCAGTCAAAATCTAGGCCCCTCTTTTCATTTAAATCCACCACAACCGAGACTACCTTTCCTGAAAACTCTGCATTTTACAAACTTTTCGAGACTATTGGATGACCCAATATGTCATGATCTACATTGGCCTCCCATGATGACTAAGTTTCCTTCAGACATCCCTAAATTCGACGACAAGCCTGGCGAGGAACCATGTGATCATGTTACAACATTTAATTTATGGTTCTCATCCAACATGTTAAAGGATGATTCTATTGAGTTGTGTTTGTTTCAACACACTCTTATAGGGGTTGTTGTGAAATGGTATATCGAGCCCAAAAACTCGAATTATGCTTACTTTAACGACCTGGCTGTGGTCTTCTTAAACCATTTCTAGTTATCAGTAAGATACGATGCCGACACCGAGTTGTTGGCCAACATTGAGCAAAGGAATGTTGACCATATTTGGATCACATTCAAGAATGGTGACGACGGAAGAGTTTGATCAAAGTTAAGGTCCCTCCCACATTTTTTCTCGAGTGGTTCCTAACGTCCTTGGTTCCTTGTGTATCCAAAGATGTTGCGACGTCCAGAGTTTTTTCTGAAGAAGAGGCTATCATGAGAGCCCAACAAATGGAGTTGATTTACTCTCAATCCAGTATGTTATATGAGATCCTTCCCGACACACCATGGTTGACAAGACCAAAAAACATTTTGGGCCTCATGTCGATGGCATAGTAGGCTCAACACAAATAAATTCCACCGATCATTTAACTAATCAATTACAACAATTATCAATTCAATAGAGTATGGCCAACCAAACTCCTAGTTGAACTACCCCCGTAACCAAAATGTTGGATGTACATAGTGTGTAATCGAAAAATCCCAAGGGTAACCAAAAAACCAAGGGAAAGAGGAAATCCAAAAACAAGAAGGGTAAGCGGGATAAGAAGTTTGCGAATAATGATGGTGAGGGAAAAAACGAAAAGAGAAAGGTGAAGTTTCCATGTAATATTTTCACAGATGATCACTTGACTCACCAATTCCCTCGGCTGGAGGAAGCTCAAAAGTTATTGGCACATCAATATCCCTCCGTGATAACCAAACCTTTTCCACAAGGGTAAAATTTGACTCAAGCTTCCTCATCCACGAATGTGCCTGGGGACAATCAGGGAGCCTCTGCGCCTAATTCTAAAAAAGGAGCTGCAAACATTTATATGATGAAATCTGAAGCTAACCTATAGACCAGGGCTCATAATTATGGAACGATAGAATATTTTGAGAAGGAAAAAGAAGAATCCAATCCACTGTCTCCTCTTCAAATTGAGAATATCATGGGAGAAACTATGACTCACATCCATAAGGGCACGTTCAAAAAGGATTCTCACAACCCGAATGCAAGGGATGCTCAAAATTACTCTATCATGGAGGATCTAGCACAAAATCCTTTTGCAATGTCTGCTATGGAATTCCTCTAGAGTTCCCCCTCACAGAGGAAAGCATTGTTGTTTTCCTTGCAAGTGACTGAGACTACCAACTTAGGAATGATCGTTTTCGACCCTATAGATTATAAACCTCATACTCCTCACCACATCGCTCTAATATAGTAGTGGTGTATGCCACAAAATTGTTGACACAATTTTTTTTTTCATATGATGGTTGTTATAACCCTAATTTGCACTAGACATGCATACCCAACAACAGGCCATCTTACTTACTATTTTTGCCAAGCCAATACTGAATGGCTCTTCTTAAAAACCAAATTTTTGAATATGTACGCATCCTGCACCACTACTACCCACGCATGTACGCTAGTTTCACCATTACTTCCCGCGTACATATGCTAGTTACGCCATTACAACCCGCGTATACCCATAAAAGTTGCAAAAAATAAAAAGTTGCAAGGGAATACGGGATTTTGGGTAGTTTCCTAATTAATTGACTGCCCATAGCGCATCACCCAACCAAATAACCATATTTTTGGCATATAAAAATAGGTGTTGGGGTCCCATTCCAAGAAGAAGCATGAAAGCAATGAAACTCTGCCCATTTCATAATCCCCCCTTACCCCAAGAATTTGCAGCCACATTGTGAGTTTTGAACTAGAATTCCCTATTCTTCCCTTTTTCCTAATCTGTAAGCCTATGCCCATTCTCTAGAGAGAAGTGTGAGAGAATAAGGATACGTGGAAGTAGTTGGAGCTTGGTGAAGAGGAGCCCAGGACCGGGTTTGAGGAGCAGTCGCTGATCTCATTTTGTGATCGACTTTGTGAGATTAATATAAAGAAGTACTTTTGTCATCCCACCATATGATGTGTTTAATCTTTATGTTTGATTTACATTTTGTTATGACATCTAACCCACTAATTCATAAATAAAATGCATGTTCACAGTTTCTTTTTTGTCTTTTGTTGAATGCAGGTCAACCTCGGGAGGAGTTTTGCAATCGAGAAACGACCAGGCACAAAGGGATCGACACCGGATGGGGAGTTTAAGGTAGGACTATCGGATCCCTATACTTTGTACTTTATGCATGAATGTGGGGTATTGTTGGGATAGTTGTTAAAAGTAGGAGACTTTAGACGATTATCTCTTCCTGCACTTTAGAACCCTAGTGTAGTCCGTAGGGGGGTTTTCCCACTATAGAAAAATTGGAGACCATACTGGTGAACCTCTAGGGTTTTTAGGGGATTTTTGTTTTTGGGTGTCTTTAATTGGGTTGTTTACTGTTTCTTGAGTTTCTGTAAGTTTATGTGTCTTTAATGGATTTTGGTCTTCCATACCAGTACTCCCTTCCTAGTTTTATTGACTATTAATTTTTATTTTTAGAGAATTCATAGAGGTGTACACGGCCTACAGTGGGTATGCATGCATACATACACGCCCTATCTTTGGACAACCCGCGTACATACACAGGTTGTTGAAGTATCAATTGCGTGCCTATGTCAGGAAAATATTTTTTAAAGAAGAGGCAGTCATCCTCTTCCCTGAATGAAGCTATATTTCTGAGGGTTTTTCTTGATTTATCCCTGATCTCTATTTCTTGCAGTCTTTGGCCTAGGTCTAACAATAGTTATATTTTTTCTTTGTTAATATTTCTTGTGTTTTCTTGATTAGGGTTTGAGACAAGTTTCATAAGTTTTTTCTGATTAACTTGTTTAGTATTGCCAGTAACTCTCTGTGAGCCGCAGTAGCCCAGAAGTTGGTTTTTGGTATCGTCTTGTCTTCACTTTTCCCCTTTTACTTTCTTTAGAAGAAAATAAAAGAGTTCATTTTCAAGTTTCTTATTTTGGAGCATTAAAAAAAAAAAAATTCAATTTCTTGTTTGGTTAAGTAGTTAGGTTAGTTGTTTTTACAGCAAGAAGAGTCCTTTCTTAAGTTCTTTACTGAATACTTAGGACTTTAAGTAGCTCGTTGTCGAGAGAAATTTAGTTTTGAGTTTTTTATTTTAAAAGATCTTAGAGAGAAGAGTTAGTTAGAAAAGTTGGTTAAAGAGTGTTCAATTTGCAAATCTTTGTTTGTTGAAAAAGAAGTAGTTTTGTTTCCAGCATTTGTTCTTCTCTTTCGTCTCTTTACAAACACATTAGTTTCATTTCCATTCCTTTGACTTAAGATAAACCACTTAAAATTATGCTGAATTAAAATTAATCAGACTTTGTGTTTGTAGGGTCCATTAACTAGATTAGGCTAGAGCCTTGATTTAGGTTGGAGAATAAACTCTTCAAGGTTATAAAACAAACATAGGAGTCTGTGCTAGGGAGTGAAAAAGTTTAGTAACGTGGAAATTATCTGGAGACCCCCTCTAACACAGGGGTTAAACATTAGGTTATGTGTGGAAAGGTAGCAGAGATAACCCCTCCAAAGTCGGACCAATCGTAGCAGAGGAACTCATATAGAGGACTTATCTTGGGATTACATTGATCACATTTTCCATGGAGCTTTGTGGGTCTCGAATCTGTTTGAGGTCCTCAGTCATCTTGCAGAGCACTTGCTTTTGATACCCTCGATAGGTTTCGAGCTTGATACCCTACTCATTGTGGTCCACCCGACTATCGATTGTACCCTCCTGGTAGTTGTTCATGAGCTGGGAACTTAGTTGCCTTTGATTTTAGGGACTTACATAGGTGACTGTGGGGGTATATCATGGTACCTAGGACAAACATTGGTCCACGCTTTGCAGAGTATACCTGGAGGGTGCTTCTATATTCAAGTTTCACTTACACTGATAAGTTTCTCTAGTGTTGGTTGTTGTAACTGTTTTTCCAACTAGTAATAGTGGTTTTCTTACTGCATCTCATAGGAACTTTTTCTAGTGCGTGTTTTGGTCTTCAATGTTAGAAAACCATAGTGTGACATTGATCCTCTCACACAGTGGACGATCAAGAGATCCGCCAGTTGTAGAGGATTTTGGGCCTACCGTCGATTAACTTGGAGCTACCACTGCCACCGCAAAGACGAAGACTTGACCAGGAAGGGTCATTTGAGGCAACAAGACCATAGGAAGTTGTACCCGAGCCATCTCCAAGAGGAGAAAATTCGTTTGCAGAGGGACCAACTATTTATGACCTTGGGGTAGAAGCTCTCAGTCCGTATAAATATCTGATCACTGACTTGTCGACACCACTTCTGATACAGATTGCCCCTCCAAGGGTAACACATCACAAGCGTCAGATAATCCTGCAAGCAGCGATGGAAGAAAATGCTTCTACTTTGTCAGGGAGTCCTCATACTCTCTCTACGTCTACCCCTACTGCGGTTGTTCCACCGCCTAACTGACATAGGTAGGTCTGGGCCCCTATGCTCTTAACCGCCTCTATCTCGGGCAGTGGTCTGATTCCATCCCTTGAAACGATCACTGCGTCATTTACGTAGAGTGCGACATGCCCTCTATTTTCATACGAGATGCCTAACTTTGACACAAACTCGGTCCTTTCCTACTCCACCCTACAGACTTTGGGTCTGGGTTAGGGAGCTCAAACGCTCCTTTGCAAGGGTCCATGGGGGGCACCTCATCCCCTTATAATGCTTTCCCTTATGGAGGGGTTCATATACCTATGTTGTCTCCCTTGCTTGACGGTGCTCCTCATAAAACCATCTGGCTAACCATGAACTACAACCTGTCCAAAGAAGGTAGTCAAGGACCTTCTTATAGTACAACACTAGTGGGTTATTTATTGATCTCTTTGTTCGATGCGTTTGGTAACAACGCATTCTCGTCAGCTACCATCTCGGTCAGGGGAAACCCTAGTTTTGGATCACAACATCCTGCGTAGGGTACTATTCCTGCATAGGGGGCACACACTTCTCAAGGACCTTGGAATTCATGGCAGGGATAAGTTCCCTCGTCAGGGATGTCAACCAGGGGAAACCCCTTCCATGTCCAATGGAATCTCGAGCAAGGCTCAGTACCTATGCCCATCGGATCGACAGGGGGAAACCCTTTCTAGAACCTTCGGAACACTACGTTGGGAGCAATCCCTTCTCATCCCTCAACGTCCTACTACAGGAGTCATCAGATGAAATCTCAACAAGCGGAACATCCAAATGTTGGCCTAGGCCATGGTTTTTACCAGAACTCGGGCCAACAACCTAGATTTTCCTGGCAACCTAGTGCCAACCAAATCCCAGGCTCCTATCCTCCTGTACATACTCAACAACCTAAGCTATTGTTTCTAGCAACTTTTCATTTTCCAGACTTGTCAAGATTGTTAAATGAGCCAATTTGTCATGATCCATGTTGGCCTACTATGCTGACCAAGTTTCCCTTGGACATTCCAAAGTTTGAAGGTAAGCCTAACGAATATCCGAGCGATCATGTGACCACTTTTCACCTATGGTGCTCATCCAACTCTTTGAGAGACGACTCCATCCAGTTGCGTCTGTTTCAACGCACTCTTATTGGGAGTGCCGCGAAATGGTACATCGAGCTTGACCACTTAAGATACTCTATTGTTTGCAAATTGGCAATGGTTTTCTTAAACCATTTCCAATTAGTTGTGAGATATGATGTCGGCACATAAATGCTAGCAAAATTTGAGCAGACAAAGGCTGACCATATCTTTGATCACATACAAGAATGGCAGCACCGAAAGAGTTTGATTAAAGTACCAGTTCCACCAACATTCATGCTAGAATGGTTCCTTAAGTATTTGGTATCCCAGTTATCCAAGGACATAGCAATGTCGGGGGTCTTTTTGGAGGAAGAAGCGATAATGAGAGCTCAACAACTAGAGATGATTTACTCTCAGTCTGGTTTACTTTATGAAGTTTTTCCAGATGCACCATGGTCTATTCTTGATAAGACCAGACACAAATTTGGACCACATGCTGACGACATTGTTGGTACAACACAAGCAAAGCCCACTGATTCACTATCAAACCAATTGCAACAATTGTCAATATAGTAGAAAGTGGCCAACTCAACTCCTAGTTTGTCTTCTCCCCCTACTCAGACGTCAGATGTACACAATGTGCAATCAATGAACCCAAAGGCCAACCAACAGGAAAAAGGGAAGAAAAAACAGTGAAAGAAGGGTAAGGGGGATAAAAACCTGACCAGTAATGCTGGTAGGGGAAACACGGAGAGAAAGAAGTCAAAGTATTTGTGAAACCTTTGCACGGAAGACTACCCGACTCACCTGTGCCCTCGACTCACGGAGGCCCAAAAGTTATTGGCACAAAAAGAACCTGTAGTGTTAACGAACCCATTTCCTCATGAACAAAATTTAACTCAAGCCTATGCGAACGTGGATGGGGAAATTCAGGGACCCCCTTCAATGTCTAGTAATCCCTCAAGCTCGAATATCTATATGTTGAAAGGTGAAGCTCACATAGCTAATAGGGCACATGATTATGGAATTCCAAGTACTACTGAAAAGGGTAAAAAAGCCGAAAACCCATCTGTTCCCCTCCATACCGAGAGAACAATGGGTGAAACAATGACACACATCCTGGAAGGGGAGTTCAAGAAGGATTCACATAATCCAAATGCGAGGGATTCCTAGAACTACTATGTGGTGGAAGATTTGTCACAAGCCCCTTGCGTCGTGTTTGCTTTGGAGGTCCTCTAGAGATTCCCTTCGCAGAGAAAGGCTCTGCTAGCTTCCTTAGGATCCATTGAGACATGTAATCCGTGAACTATCACGCTTGATACAACTAAATTGAAGCCTCATCTCCTATACCACGTCGCATTTCAGATAGTAGTGTCTCACCCCACAAAATCTTCTACCCGAAATATTTTTTGTACGATGGTTGATGAGGGCACCTCGACATGCGTGATGTCATTGGTGTGTTGGAAGGCCATTGGCCAACCCATTATTTATCCTTCACCTACTCTTATTAAGTCTTTCGAAGATCATTCTTTCAGACCACATGGAATCATTCCTTCTTTCCCCATGCAGTTAGGAGGGAAGACCATGTGCATCGAAGTTGAACTGGTCGATGCACCTCTCAACTACAACCTCCTATTAGGAAGGAGTTGGACATATGCCATGCATGCAATTTTTTCCATAGTTTTTCGGGTCTTGTTGTTTCCACATGAGGGTTGAATTGTGACCATTGATTAGTTACCCTTTTCTAGACCTGACCCTTCATCAGTGGCATCCATGGTCCCGATGATTGATAATCCACAGGCCGACATCGTCAATGTGGGGGTTGGTTCTGGCCCACCTCTCATGGGTACTTTTGATTAACCACCTCCTTATGGCGATGTCAAAATGATATCATCTATCCTTGACCAGCCGACGACTGAAATATTTTCAGTGTTGTCTTTCCACACGACTTACTTTAATGATCTGTGGATTCTTCCTTCCCCATTAGCCATGATGGAAGGGACATGGCACCATAGTATGCCCATGCCCTTTTCTGTGGTATAAGTTGCATACTCTATAGTCCATCAAGCTTCCACTGACCCCGATCTGACTCCCGCACAGGAGTTAGATCTAGTTCTTGAGCCTGCCTGGGCTCAAGGTTCCCTTGCCAATATTGATTCCTTAGACTTGGTCTTTCCCTTTGATGAGGTGATTTTAGATGCATTGACTGGTCTAGACAGACCTTGGGATGATGTCCATCATAGATCATACTTCCTCCTAGAGTTAGGAAGAATAAAGTCAGGAGAATTTATGTTGACTATGACTGGAGATAGGTCTTGTCCTATCAATCCCCTGGCTATGCACACATTTTATGCCAAGGGTAATATGGAAACCATTTATAAAATGATACCTATTTATATCTCCAGAACCCCTGGCATTGTGGAGAATGTCTTCGTCAGAGCAGACTGTTCCCCTGAGGAGATTCAGATCTATACAGATTTATTTAAAGAATTCTACAACATTTTTGCCTAGTCTTACGAGGAAATGCCAGGCATTGATCCAAGGATTGTTGAACATGAGATTACAAATTACCCTGATGCCAAGATGGTTTAGCAGAAGCTTCATCCAGTTAATCCTCAGAAAGAAACAACTATTAAGGCTAAACTAGAGAAACTACTCAAAGTTGGTTTCATCTACCCGGTCCAATTGACACAATGGGTGTCGAATCCCATTCTAGTCAACAAAAACCAGGGTACGATTCGTGTATGTACGGACTTCTRTGATTTGAACAAGGCTTGTCCAAAGAATAATTTCCCCACCCCATTTATTGACCAAATTATCGATGAATGCACAGGATGTGAGGTATTTTMTTTCATGGATGGTTTCTCGGGATACAATCAGATACAGATCAAACTCKAGGACCAACATAAAASAACTTTTATCTGTCCATGGGGTACATTTTCTTATCGGAAGATGCCTTTTGACCTGAAGAATGATGGAGCCACTTTTCARCGGGCCATGTCTTTTTCTTTCCATGATCTCAAACACCTAGTCAAGGCTTATCTCAATGATTTAGCGTCATGATCGYGTTAGAGAKTTGATCATCCCACACACCTCCAACTTATMTTTGAGAGATGTCTCTACTATCGGATTCACTTGAATCCAAACAAATGCAGTTTTTGTGTGACGTCGAATCGTCTGCTAGGTTTCATAGTTTCGACAACAGGGATCATGKTCGATCCTCTAAAGGTTGAGGYGATAGTTCAGTTGCCTCCTCTGTGCACAGTCCCTCAACTTTAGAGTTTAGAGGGAAAAGAGAAATTTTTACGGCATTTCATCGCAAACTTTGYTGAGATCACAAAAGGTTTCATGCGTTTACTAAAGAATGRMGTTCCTTTCCATTGGGACGAAGCCACTCAGCGCTCTTTCGAGGTGTTGAARTGTKCCCTCACGTATGTCCCCTTGCTTYGGCCACCCAATTATAATAAATATTTCTAATTGTACTTGGTCGCTACAGAGTCAAMCATTGGCATGGTCTTGGTTCAAGAGGATGATTTKCTTGAAGARCATGTGATTTACTACCTGATCCGAGGYMTGGTTGGAACAKAACTCAACTACTCCCATGTTGAGAAACTTGCRTTGGCAACAGTTCATGYTGTCCAATGGTTCTGTCACTATATCCTGTTTYAGAATACCACCATCATTTCCRTTGTGAGTCCATTCCAATATGTGTTGACAYGACATGCAATTGATRGAAAGATAATTAGATGGATAGTTATCCTCTATGAATTTGACTTGGATTTTGTTTTAGCGAAATCCAAAAATTCTATGGTCTTTGYGGAACTCATATCAAAACTTCTGATCAAGTCARGTGATGTTACGCCCAAAGAGTCACCTATTAAAGGAGATATGTTTTTGATYGCATMTTYGGACTCCTAGTATGGAGATATACTAGTCTATMTCCTRAATTTGAAATGCCCCGCCTTTGCTTMTCGTGATGAGCRTTGATGTATATGCGATTAGGCAAAAAACTATCTTATCCTCGAAGACACTTTGTATTGTCGAGGTATAGATTGCATCCTTCGTCAATGTCTCACCCATGAAGAAGAGGACCTCATGATTAATGACTGCCACACTAGAGCATGTGGTGGTCATTTGTCTGGGTTGGAAACAACCCAAAATATTCTACGAGATGATTACTATTGGTTGACATTAATCAAAGATTTCATTGAATCAGTCAAGAAGTGCCACCCATGTCAGATCTTATCATGAAATATGAGTGCACATCCTGCTCCCATGTTTTACGTCATCACAGTTGGCCCCTTCACCAAGTGGGGGATTGATTATACTACATGTCAAACCCCCTTAGCCAGGGGGCACCATTATATCATCGTAGCAGTAGATTACTTCACCAAGTGGGTTGAAGCTATGTCAACGTTTAAGGATGATGGAAAGACATCAACTCTCTTCTTGTTTAATCAGATAATAGAAAGGTTTGGCATCCCGAAGGATATTATCACTGACCATGGAAGTCACTTTCAGAATAAAATGATGCTTGAGTTAACATCAAAGCTAGCGTTGAGACAAGAACACTCATCACCTTATTTCCCACAAGAAAATGGTTAGGTGGAAGCTGTGAATAAGTCACTCAAGACCATTCTACAATGAACGATCAATTCGGCCAAGTCAAATTGGCATTTGATGTTATACTCGACATTGTGGGCCTACCGAACGTCTGTAAATACTGTTACTTGTTTCTCACCTTTTCAACTTGTTTACAGGTTGGAAATAGTCTTGGCTATAGAATGCCAAATCCGATCTCTTAAGTTAGTAGTACAGTTATTGCCAGACACTTCACCGCTTGAGGAACTCTTATTATATCTCAAGTAGCATGATGAGAAATGACGTGATGCAACCTTGGCTAACGAGGCTCACATGTAGAGAGTCAAGTGTCAGTATGATCAGTTTGTTCATCCTAGGATTTTCTCCGAAAGTGATCTTGTCATGGTCTATGAACAGGATAAGGATCCCTTGGGGGTAGGCAAGTTTAAACCCATGTGGTTCAGACCGTTCATCATGAAAGAAATATTAAAGAAGGGTGCTTATCATCTGGTTGATTTTGAAGGGAATGCTTTAGCGGAGCTTAGAAATGGGATCTACATCAAGAAGTATTACTCATAGGTGGGTTGCTTTGGGTGACTTCTTGTACATATGTATATTGTTTATACATTTTTAGTTTTTTCCTTTTTGGTCTTATGGACGTGTCATTTTGATGTCATATTTTTCATTATGGCAGATGTCAAGTGAATAAGACGTGTTCGTTGGATTTGCAGATGGTGCTAGCCGACACAATCAGAGGCTTACTTCCGTAACTTGGGTAATATTCACACCTCAAGGCCAGTTGTTATCTTTTGGAGGTATCTGTTTAGGTGACGCCACAAACAATGTCGTTGAATAAAGTGTAGTAATAGAGTTTCTTCATGACGCCTTATCGCATGGTATCTCTTACCTCTGGGTCTACTTAGATGCATAATTGGTTGTGTCCCAGTTAAATGGGGTTTACCGCGTTTATAATCCTACTCTACATTGACGATTCCTTAGGGTACACCTCTTAGAACGTTGTTTTGGTTATATTACATATATCCATGTTCCTAGGAGATTGAATCAAATGACAGATACTCTAGCTAATCAAGTATTAGATTGGCATATTGCAAACATGTAAGAAAAAGCACACACATACACATGTAAATATATTTGTAAATAAATGTAATCCATAAGACATAAAAAGATGTAAATATATATATATCGAAAGTATTAGAGCACATAGGTGGGTGCAAGTGCCTCAAAAAATAACAAGTCTAGTATATAATGCAGGTCTTATGCCTTCAAAAATATACAAAAAGTTATATTGACACATAAATGGTCCACCCTAAGTTAAGAACGAGGCCTATTGGCCCTACCATAGTGAACTACAACATTTTCCAAACGCCGAAATAGATGGACCCAGGTCCGTGGCACCCCAACAACATGAGGCTAAATAGATGGAGGGAGATCCTCGATCTCGTCCATAGGCACAGTATGGATAAGTGCAGTCATATTCCACTCCACTGGTCTCAAAACTCTCTCAACCTCTCCGGATGGAGGTACTCCTATTGTTGTTGCTGGTCCGGCGGCCGCTGCTACTGCTACCTCTGATCGTGGACGACGCCTGCTCCATGCAAAATCAGTTGGATGCACTTGTTGCACCCCTTTCATCACCTGAATGAGCAAAATAGGGATTCTTACAAGCCCAGTTGGGTTAGCTAGGCAAGACAACAGTGAATGAAAAAGTTATAAACATCAAGCATAAAGAATAAACAAAGAACTAAGATAATAAAACAAAAAGAAACTAAACTAGAGTGGAAAAGAACATTAAAATTGAAAATAAACAACACTCATGCCACCAATGGATAGGATTTCATTAGTGGGAAAACACCAAAGAGAAAGGGAGATATATGGGTCCCTTGTTCCTCCAAGGGAGGGCTCTTGGACCCCCAAATATTGAGCTCTTCTTACAAGTAACAAACTAGAATGAAATGGTGAAGAGAATCCAAAGCACATTCACTCAAGAGGTGATATGAATGGCTAAAAGAAATGGTGTTTGCATAGTCTTGATGAGAAAAGAGGATTCTCCAAGAGAATATAAACATCATAACAATACAAATGAATTCCTTAGAAATATAGTGCACCCATGGCTTCCTTTTATAGCATAGCTTTGAGGCATTATCCAACCGGTTCTTAGTGTGAACAAGGGGCCCTTTATGGAACCCTTAGGTCTTTGACCAACCCTCCAGTCAGATTCAACTGAGATTTGGGTGTCAAATAAACTTGGAAGCTGAACTAGAAGTGGGTGGAAGGCTGACCAATATAATAAATGCGTCATTCTGAGGGGTGCATAGGTTTTTGCATCCACAGTTGCGCATCAGGCGCATGTGCACTTTTCTTGAATTTCTGGATGGCGCATGTGTGCACGCTCCCTGTGTAGTCTTAGCGCATGATGATTTTATAATTGGTTGTATAGTTTTGGACTTTTTGGAAATGCATTTTTGGTCCATGAGTGAACTAATGGGTGTTTTGAAGATGTTGGATTCCTGTAACCATTTGCGAATGAAATTCCAGTGATAACAACATTGGTCCCACATCTATACATAACAGATACATAGTTGTCAGGTGCTCTGGTACACATAAAAAATGATATATATAAAAAATAAATCAAAATTTAAAAACTTTTAAAAATAAAAATGTACCTAATTATGCTCGCTCTGCTCCGAGAGGTACGAGCATGTCAGGATCTCTAGAGAAGTTGATCCCGGCATAGGGGTAGTCCTCTATAGCCAAACTCTGCTGAGACCACCAATCAAAAAAAGTATCATCGAAGGCCTCTATGGTCCTCCCTCCCCCCTGTTGTGGCAACAATGTTTCCCATCTGCACACTATTGGGAAGGAGGCCACGTGCCCCCATATTGTCTCTCAGGGACTAAGACTGGGTACCCTCTCGAAGAAGAATTTCTTGTTGTTCTGCCCACAACACTCTATGAGATGTCTCTTCATGCACTCTAGCATGGTTTTAATCCAATCGAACACTCATGCATTTAAGAATTGTACTGTGCAATGAATATGCGCCCAGGAGGCCTGATGTAAAGCTGCGTATCTAGTGATCCACCCAATAAGTAAAACTATCACTTTTAGTGATAGGTTGGTGATATTGTGGTACCTGGGAACCCACTTTATCTATTCTAGCCTCGCAGTGTTGCCCAATCAATTTGGAAATGTTGTGTGGCCCAAGAGGAAAAGAATGAAGTTTGATTGGTTCACCTCTCCTTGAGAGGATAGTCAAGAAGTAAATGTCCTCAGTCTTTGGAGTCAAGGACTTCCCCTCAAGCATAAAAGACTCTGCATCTGGGTGCCAGTAATCCACCAAGGCATTCAGCAGCCTGGGTTGTGCCCGCCTAAGTGGACACTGAAAGAATTTCCACAACCCACATTGTTTTAATGCGGCGACAACAGCAGGGTCTTCCTTGACCATTGTATCAATGTCCTCATGCTCTCTCTCTCTCTCCAATGGACATGCATTATGCAAAATCACAAGTTCAAAAGAGAGTCAAATGATGCATTTTTTATTTTTTCATATGTTTGAGGATGTACGTGGGTTGTATTGGGGATAGTTGCATATGTACACAAGAAGACTATTCTCTTCCCACGTGCATACACGAGTTGTTCTTGGACATCTCGCGTACACCAAAGGATGACCTTTTTAAAGATGTGTGCCCCTCCAAAAAACAAAAAAGAAATGAAAAAAGGAAGATTGGAAATGCAGGAGGCACTAGTTTGTATTTACTTGGTCCAAGCGAAAGTTTGTTTCATCCACTAAAGCTCCCGAAATCAACTTCTTTCACAAAGGGGTGTTTTTGGCCTTTTGGTCAATTCTCAATTTGCGATGGTGATAATGAGCTGCCAGCTTTTATTTATAGACTTTTTTGGCCCTTTTTGTCATTTTTTGACCCCCGTTGTCATTTTTTCTGGCTTGAAAATCATGTAACATGGTTCTTGAGTTTTTCATTGGATGTTACGATACACTTTACTTTTGGTTCGACGAAATTTTTGGGAGTTGGGGCACTTTTAAAGTCCTTTGGTGAAAATTCGTTTTTCCAACTTTATGCATTTAAGTTAGGATTCCACCTCCACTTGTTGCACCTCGTTGTATTTTTCGCTTTACCATAGGATTGACCACACCTAATTGCGACACGGAACCATCATTGCTTCTCTATAAGTGTCATAAATTAGTGGTAGAGCCTACCCTCACATGGATTCCCTAGGTAGATCTTGGTTCCATTTTGGTGTCCATGCCGTCGCTAATGACTATAGGCTCAGGAGTCCTTTTAGTCTTGTCTTGATTACGAGTTTGAGCCTTCACATGTCTGATATAATGTCACTCTTGGCCTCACCCTCGGGACTCCCAAAAAACAAATGGGTCTTCTTTTAAGCCCTTTTCAAACCCTCTAAACATGAAAATATTGTCGAGTGATCGTGCTTCCCTTCACACTTGTCAAACTCAAATTTGAAGGCACGTCTATCTGACGGTATTTTACCTCTTTTTCGGTGTGGATGGTCAATTGTACGAACAAAGGCATACTATAGGAACTTTGGTTCGCTAGAAGAGTATTCTCAGGTATAATTTTAACCTTTTTTTGGGCCTGAGGAACTAAATTTACGAAAAAGGAACCCCCACGGAGTCCATAGTTAAGCTCTTTTTAGACTCCTTAAAATTGAAAAGATCGTTGAGTGACCTTGTTCTTTCACACTCGTTAATTGGCTTACAAAAACATCTACTGGCATGAGTTTACCCCTTTTTCTAGCATGTAGATTAAGGAGGAAAAAGTTACAACTCAGGAGATTCGTCTTGCTGGGAGAGTTCTCCTCAATAAATTTCACCTTTTTCGGGCTAAGGAGACTAAATCTAGAAAAAGGCAACGATTCCATAGTTAAACTCTTTTCAGAATCCTTAAAATTGAAAATATTGTCGAGTGATCTTGTCTTTATTACACTCATTAAAATGGTTTTGAATAGACGGATTTTCAGTGCTAATTTATCCCTTTTTTGAGTTGAGTAGACCATCTTCGAAAAAGGTACCCCTATGGAGTCTTCTTTTGCGCTTTTTCAAACTCTCTAAAAATGAAAAACCACCGAGCTTACCTTCTCTGGGCTCATTTAAAATTACAATTAAGGGAGTTATCATTGTGTCCTATCAATCACATTTTCATTCCTGTGTCTTTGGCCTAATGATGACTCAATGTTTCTCTCAATTGAACCCTTGAAGCATGCCTTATACGCAAGCCTTGTAGCACTTTTCCTCTGCGATCTGACACCTTGAACCATGGAGGAATTTTCTTGAGTGTCCTTTTCTTGCACATGTTTCCTTTCTCTGAGTATCAATGTGTTCCTTGTGCTTGAAACTAGTATGTTTGTGAAACTTGTTCCTCCTTTGTAATCTAGCATTCTTTTATTCTTTTTCAATCTTTCAAAATATTGAAAAAGACAAAAAAATAAAATATACCCCAAAAGGAGGATGGGAAAAGTATTTTCTTTTTATGGAAACACAATGAGTCGCCCTTGGACAAAGCACATCCTTCTGTTTTTTTGTCAAGCTCTAGTATTTAATATGACCTTAGGAAGTTGTTCTCATAACATGGAGTTGTGTCCTCTGTTTGGTTATTCTTCCAAACATATGGAGAGTTTGTGTTGCCTCCTGCATTGTGAACTTATGTCAATGTCATGTTGTCTAAGTCTCATCATTCATCGTGTTATTGTCCAAGCGAAGTTTTACCCACCTTGAGTAAGCTCTTATACAGTTTGTCTCTTTTCCTCATGCCTGACCATCTCGAAAGTCCAATCAAAGTCTTTTCTCGAAATCAATGAAGCTCTCTGCCTGATCACCAAGATCCTCTTGTATGTTCCTGGAAAATCCATCAAAGACCTCTGGGTAGTGAATTCGTACACTCACATTACACTCTTGCCCAATTTTTGAAGATCTTGAAGTTGTTGATCAAGATCTGAAGGCTTCATCTCCAGCCATCAGGTGTCATTAGCTTCTTGAAGATGGATACTATTCATGTATATCTTTCGATTTTGAGATGTAGATCCAATATTTATTGCTCGCGAATACAATTTATATAGTTATATGACATGGATCTATAGTGTAATTGATTGGTAGCCATGATTTATTTCATCTTGAGCATGGGTATGGCCGCCTCGGTGAGACAATTGTTATTTTGCAGATGACACCTCCCAAACTCTGGTCCCGGGCTCACTCTCTTCGTATGTTGGTAAAGACTTTTAATGTATTTTGGCCATCAGATTCTCTTCTAACCTCACACATTAGGGGGCATCTGTTATAACACTAATTTTTACCAGACATGCATACCCAGCAACGGGACATCTTACTTACTATTTTTTCCAAGCCAATACTGAATAGCTCTTCATAAAAACCAAATTTTTGAAGATGTACGTGCCCTGCACCACTACTGCCCACACATGTACACTATATGCACCATTTTTACCCACGTACGTATGATAGATGCACCATTACAACCCACGTATACCCACAAAAGTTGCAAAAACTAAAAAGTTGCAAGGGAATACAAGATTTTGGGTAGTTTCCTAACCAATTGACCACCCATAGCCTGTCACCCAACCGAATAACCATCTTTTTGGCATATAAAAAGAGGTGTTGGGGTCCCATTCCAAGAAGAATAATGAAAGTAGTGAAACTCTGCCCATTTCATAATCCCCCCTTGCCCCAAGAATTTGCAGCCACATTATGAGTTTTGAGCTAGAATTCCCTATTGTTGCCTTTTTCCTCATCCATAAGCCTATGTTCATTCTCTAGAGAGAAGTGTGAGAGAATAAGGATACATGGAAGCAGTTGGAGCTTGGTGAAGAGGAGCCTAGGACCAGGTTCGAGGAGCATTCGTTGATCTCGTTTTGTAAGTGACTTTGTGAGATTAATATAAAGAAGTACTTTTTTCGTCTCACCATATGATGTGTAATGGMTCTAATTTAATTATAACAACCATTAAATTAGAACACCACAGTAAAATTTAATAATTACTTCATCTAKCACATTCGACATCTAATTTTTCATAGAAATAAAATTTAATAACAATTTACTTCAAAATAATTAGTAACTCTAACCTGAACCTGATGTTGTCGCTTGCTTCCTTAGCTTGTTCCTTAGCTTTCTCCTTTAGCTTTCTCCTTAGGACACCACCCAAAACCAACCTCCCTACCGACTATTAGTGCCTAGCCCTAGGATATCAACGGATATCCTATCCCTCCGAGCCCAAAACCTCTAGCAGCCCCCCGGTGCACTGTAAATTCCACTCTGCCCAATACTCCAAGCTCTCCCCAAAATCCTTTCTCCACTCTCGTAGCCCTTACAAAAATCGATCCCCCTCTCAACTCTTTTCACCCCCCCTTATTCCTCCTCCCTTCACCGACACTCCATCTTGCATTAAATTTCTTATCCCTCCATTTAATTACCCTTATCCATTCATTAATTCCTTACATGATCCCTTCTTATATACATAACTTGATTTTAAATGCTATATTTTATTCTCCACCCTTTTATTTAATACTTAATTAATTAATTAATTAATTAATATTTAAATGAATCATTAACCATCATGACTAATTCATTAATAATAATCAATTAGAAATA
>JZKD02S2356011.1:18152-30920 GCA_000966675.3 Picea glauca | reverse complement strand
CAAAGTATATTCAATGTCAACCTATGCATATGATCAAGGAGTTACGCAATAAAATAAGAGTGATTTTATGGGAAAGGGACATGTCGTTGTATTATATTAAATGAAAGTAGAAGATGCAACCAGATCGCCTTGATATCGCAAGCTTCCTTTCAGTGACCCTTAGTTCCAACACACACACTTTCTTTACACTTGCACGAAGAAGATCCAATACAACTTGATAGACCAAATAGAGTCTTCAAGCTTCTATCCAAGCAAATTCCTTCACACAATTATTTCACCAATTCTTCATTCAATCTTGCTTAACCTTTTCCATGAGAAACTTTGCAATATATAGGAGAAGGAGAGATGGTTAAATGGATGAGGATGATCCCACTAAATCTGAGAAGTCGGTAGGATGCCAACCATGCGAATTCCAACTCATTTTCTAGAAGATTCCCGTCTAGAACCTTCGTGACTTCTTCTCTTTTCCAAGCTTTGAAACAGGTTCGCACCCTACCTATAGAGCAGACTGTGAACAGTTCACACCCTAAGTTTGGGTTGCCTGTGAGAATGGAGGATTTTCGCACCCTATAATATAGGCAGCCTGCGAACTCATCTTAAAAATGTGTTTTTTGGAAGGAGACAGTAGTAACTTTTCTCAAGCAAAAAGTCCTTGTGGAGCCTGAATACATCACTTATAGAGACACCACCAGAGTGACCAAAATAATGTGTAACAGAATTCCCCCCAAAGTATGAGGCCGAAACTTGTGACAGCCAAAATACTTTGTAAAATGCGTGTGTGTGTCAAAAACAAGGAGGACACTTAATCGGAAACCTGTAAACAACCAAGCATCTACAGAATATAATACCATTTTTTAGGTAGGCATTTCGATGCTCAGATCACAAATGAATTGAATCATAAACGTAGGTCATGGCCACCAATCATACACCATGGATCCACGCCTTCAAAATTCTACATAGACACCAGGAATACACTGTGGATCTATGTGAGAAGAATTGAATTAAGATGACATAGCCACATGACATACAAAGTGGATCTATGTACCGATACAAATTATACATAATCTATCACAGCCTGGATCAAAAAAGATGAGACCCAGAGTCTTCAATCCCGTTACCTGAAAGTACGAATCTAGCCATGTGATTACATGTGTCGAAGTCAAACATGGTAGAAACCACTTGATTACCGGTCATTGATGAAAATTGTTAACAAGGGCAAGGGAGATCACCATTGATGTCAATGACTCCCAAAGTACCAAAGTACAATCTGAATGAATGTGAATGAATGAGCTGAAGTCGAGCACTCGGCGGAATCTCTCAATCAGGGATCAATGATGTGAAATCCCTATCGAAAGCGAATAGACCTGCCATTAAGGCATGCAGGTTCCAAGGTACTAAATGATTTCTAAGTCTCATTTCTGGATAATGAGTTGGAGTCGATGGAACAAGACTCATCATAGGAGAGCCTTGATGTATCCCCCATCAATGACACGAAATAAGTAATAGAGTTTGAGGGTGAAACAAAGTATGAATATAGGTTGAAACGGACACAGGGAAGGCCGACAGAGTAAGAATGGACAATCGCATATGGCTGAATCAATAGAGGGTTCGTGTGAACTTCTCTTGAACATATGAATGACACGACCAAGGACTTGGCAGCACTGACCCAAAGACGACCCAAGATATAACCTTGTAGCAAGTCGAACGAGAGACAAATGGATTTCCCAACCCGGATTCAAAATGACGAATAGGGGGTGTCATGTTCAAGAGCGATGCTTACTACCATTAATATGCATATGAAAACACATCCCTTTCCCAAAATTTCCCCCACCATTTATGGCGAGTACCTCTTTGTTTTTACACAAGCTTGAGGAGGATAACATATTCTTGTCGATGTAAGCTCATCCTTCGGATGAGTCCTTCGGAGTATGTTTAACGAACCCTAGGAAGGAGTGGTTCGGTCCCATTGCGGGTCTTTCAATGTTTGTTTAACGAGTCCAAGGATAGAAAACTCGGGGGTTTTTCATGTTTTGAGAGTCTGAAAAACACTTAAAGAGAACTCTCTGAGTTCATTTTTCGTAAAAGAGTTCGACGAGACCGAAAAAGTGATAAACTATCGCCCGTCGAACGTTTTTTCAAATACTTTAACGAGCGTGAAAAGAACAAAATCGCTCAGCCAACTTTTCATTTTTATGGAGCGTGAAAAGAGCTTAAAGGATACTCATTAACATTCGTTGTTTTCATGTTACCATGACAAGTAAAAAAAGACAAGAAAAAGTATACTCGGTTATGTTCTCATATATTTTCGAGCGCGAGAACGAACGAAGACTAAGCTCGAGGTTTTTTTCTAAAAAACCCTAAAAAGTAGTCGTACATGCGACAAAAGAAAAAACACCTGTACCCCCTCGTTCAGACTTCGAAGTCGCGATATCTGCAAAAAAACACACTCACAAGGCTATTAGGGTATTAGGTTTTATAGACAAAGTAATAAAAATAATATAAAAAATCAACAAAAATAGTAAAAAGTGAATAAATATGGGTAAAAAGGGTTTTTTACCATTTCATTGTGATTTTGCCAAAAACTTGTCCAACATTCCTCATTTTCCCCCAAATTTCATTGCTCGATTGCGGGAGGCACAAGCGATCATTTGGTGAACTGTCTTAGCCAACAAGGTAATCTCTTGATTCTCTAACTTTTCCATGGTTTATTTTTAGTTTTTATTGGCAATTTTTTGGGTTTTGAGTCCATTTTAGGGTCGGAACCTGCGCCCAAGCATTCCCGCAGGTGGGCCATGTGGGACCTGCGAGAATCTCGCACTGTGCAAAACACTCACCTGCGGGGGCCGAAAAATGAATTTTGAAGTAAAGTTTTGCTCAATAAAAATTATGCAAGAGTCTAAAACAAGTTGCTGACTTCCCTCTCATGGCCCTTTTGCAGGTGTTTGACCATCACAATGTTGGAATGGAGAGAAAGGGAACATGAGGAGGAGGATGTTATTTTCGGGAATGACCCGGGTACAGTCGTTGCCCTCCGGGACTGTGGGCTATTGAAATTCTTCAGGATTCCGGGCATGAGAGCCCAACTCAGGTTGTTGAAATACCTGGTCCACATGTGGGACGTGGACCAACAATTATTTCATGTGGGATTCCATGCGTTGACCCTAGATATCGAGGATATCTATTTTCTAACGGGGTTATTACGGCGTGGATACCATGCTACTTTGACCGGAGGCAGAGGCGACGGGCTCCCCATGAGTGAGTATTGTCACCAGTATTGTGTTCCCGAGGCAGAGGGGAGCAAGGGTAAGGTTGTCATTTTGGGGGTCCAAGATTTGACCCTATGGACCATCTTGTTCACTATTGCACGCATGGCTGGAAGCGTGGCTCAACACATGGCTCTCCAGATCTATTTCCAATACGCCATAGAGTGCACAGAGCCTTGGGTCTTCAATTGGTCGTATGCAGTTCTCCGCAGTATGAAGAGACAATTGACGAAGTGCAGAAAGGGTGACTTGAAGCAGTTTGGGTACGGATCACTTTTGGTGTCATTCTTCCTCAAGAGGGTCTTACTGCTGCGACTACAGGTTGATTGGGGTTTACCAGCCCCGCAGGATCCGAGGATGCTGAGGTGGTGCAACCTCTTGGCTCAACATGTAGCAGGGCCCATAATCAAGTATAATGATTCATTTTTCAACTGGTTGAGGCCCCAGATGATGATGATTGATGACTACGCATATGCTGGTTTGGATTTCCGAGGGGATACGGATTTGGCCCTACCTAAGGATGCTCAGTGGGGTGACTTAGGTAATAAGTACACATTTTGTTCTTTTTAAATGTTTTTGTAAATTTTATCATATGAAATGTTTTTATGTTTATCCAAGAACTAACCAAAAAATCTCTTTTTGATGACACAGATGTGGAGCCATATCGACCTCCAGGAACATCTCCTATTCAAAGGCAAGGAGAAGCGGCTCCAGTGGCGAGATGGGATGTTGAAGACTACGAGGCAGTGGAGCAGAACTTGGAGGGGTTGACCGCGGACKTCSTGGATATTACTATTGGGGAGATTYTGAGAYGTTACCAGCGCCATACTGTGAGCGTGTCCGAGTCTCTCAGTCRACTACTTCGTAGGGTAGCTCGAGAAGTTGTGTGTTATCATGAGTGTCATCCATGACGCTATTTTGTAGAAGCTATGGTCTTCGTATTTTGAGATTTTGATCTTTGGACAKAAACTTTTTGTAAAAACTTTTGATCGTTATATACATATATACGGCTTCTACCGGCTTATTTTGTGTTGTGTTATACATGTGATGTGTGATTRGTTTATAAATGTCCCAAATGTCTGTCTAACACATAGTTAGCTAATGCATCAGTCAATGTATTTAGACATCTASGAATGTGTTGATACTCAATATAATCAAAATAACGTTCCAAGAGGCGAATTCRTAAATATACTCGTAATAAAGTAGGACTTTGGATAGCATAGACGTTACTTAACTGTAGTASTACTAGCTATGAATCGAGTCGTATAACTAGGTGGYGGATACCAAGMGAAATAGWATCAATCAACAATTCGATGACGGCTCTATATTCTGCAATATTATTGGTCRCAGGACCGAGGCACACACCTTGTAGATTGATAAGTTCGCTTGTAGGGGCGTAAATTGCCCATGCAGAAGAAGCAAGGTTTTGAGTACTGCGGCTAGCGCCATCGGTGAAGYCAATGTGGGGTGACGAAGACTCTGACYTCTGGAAACCAAGCACAACRCAAGATAAGTGGTCGAGGKCAGAGACCAAATAAAAAAAAATCACACAAAAAGTATGATACAATAAAATACAAGCACTCATGCACAGGTGATCTTRAGCATAGTACTTCTTTAAGTACAACCCATTTATGGGTTCACTCAAAGGGATACCATCGTAGTCCACTAACTCGTAGGCTCCTTTCTCCAAAACTCGTCTGACGATATAAGGCCCTCGCCACATAGCTTCAAATTTTTCGGCTCCTAGCATATCCCGATCTTGTTTGTAAAGAAGAACCAGATCACCTTCGGAGAAAACGCGTGGCTTGAAATGTTTGTCATATTGGGCTTTGACGTGTTTCTTCTAGGCTTCTATAACTAGGGTGGCGTCATGACGGGTTTCGTCTAATTGCATGAGATACAACAAACGTTCTTCTTCGGCAGAAGTGTTTGGGAAGAGTTTGACGGCTAGTTTTAGGGAGGGTATCTCACTTTCAATCGGGAAGATGGCTTCTAGACCATAGACTAACTGGAATGGTGTAAACCCAGTAACAGAATTAACAAATGTCCGGTAAGCCCACAATTCTAAAAACAACATCGTATGCCAACTCATTTTGTGAATCCCTATCATTCGTCGAAGCATGGTAATGAGGATTTTGTTTATTGCTTCAACTTGGTCGTTGGCTTGTGGGTAATAGGGAGTTGAGTTTTCATGGCGAAGACCCAACTTTTCAGTGAGTTTGGACATCATGAAGTTTCTAAAGTGGCTACCATGGTCAGTAACGATAGCTTGAGGAACACCAAACCGAGAAATGATGTGATTGAATATAAATAATGTTGCGGTCCTTCCGAAATTGTCGAATGTTGGCATCGCCTTGGCCCATTTCGTAAAATAATCTACAGCTACAATAATGTAACCATGCCCCCCGGCCGAGTGAGGGTGACATGTCATGAAATCGATACCCCATTTCTCAAAAGGACCAACGAAGACCACAGGGTGTAGAGGAGCAGGGTGTGATCATATTTTATTGTTGTAGGTTTGGCAAGCGTGGCATTTTTGGACGGCAATTATACAATCGTTGAATAAAGAAGGCCAAAAATACCCTGCTCATAAGATCTTATGGGCAGTAGCATACCTAGACATGTGACCACCATAGGCTCCAGAATGGAAGTCATTTAGGGATTTCTCGGCTTTGTCAAATGTGAGGCAGCGTCGAAAAACAGAGTCAATCCCATGACGATAAAGAGTATCACCGAGGATAATATGTTGACGGGCTTGGTAGCATATTCGACAACGGTCAATGCTACACAAATTGAGCCAAAAAGTCTGGTTCTAGAGATATATGATGATATCTCCGTACCAAAGGTCATCAGAACTAATCAGGAAAAGAGATTCATCGGGTAATGAATCTACTGCTACATTTTCCATCTCAGAGCAGGGAATGTCGCATATCAACTCGGCAAACACCAAGGATTTTTTGGACTTAGCGTGTTCGAATTCTAAATCAAACTCCTGGAGTATTACGATCCATTTGGAGTATTTTCACCCTAGCAATTGGCACGTAAGAATGTGCTGCATAGGGTTGCAGTTAGAAATTACCGTAGTCTTGCGAGAAAGGATATAGTGTCGGAAACGTTGAACAGCTTGGACGGCTGCCAAGGCCAGTTTTTCTACATGCAAATACTTGGTTTCAGTAGTTGTGAGACTCCAAATCAAGTAATAGATGATATCTTTGTCATGAGAATAATCCTCTTGGATGAGAACCATAGCGATGGTATAGTCCGAGGCTGCAAGGTAAAGGGAATAATCCCGATTGTAATCAGGTGGGAAGAGTAGTGGGGTACATGTCAAAGACAGTTTCAAAGCTTCGAAAGCTTTGTTGGCAGTGGTATCCCATATGAACTCAGAACCTTTCTTGAGAAGTCGCGTAAATATGGAGTTAGCTCAGCATAGTTTGGGATGAAACAACGGAGAAATTTTTCCTTCCCTTGCAAACTTTGTAACTGGCGAAGTGAGGAAGGAGGAGGAAGATTGAGATTCACCTCGACCTTCAAAGGATCTACCCGGATCCCTTGACATGAATCAATAAAGCCCAGAAGTCGGTCGGATTCTACGCAAAAAACACATTTGTGGGGATTCAAGTGTATATGGTAAAATCAGCATCGAAGGAAAATGGCGTAGAGGTGTATTGGATGATCTACACAGTGCATGGAATGAGCGGGTAAGTCATCTAGATATGGTTGCACGATGTGCTTTATATCGTGAAAGGCATAAGACATAGCACATTGAAAAGTTGCGTTGGCATTCTTTAAACCGAATGGAAGTTTTCGGTAGGCGAAAGTGCCCCAAGGACAAATAAAAGCAGTCTTATGTTGGTCCACAAGACTAATATTGATTTAATTATATCCGGAGAAACCATCCATCAGAGAGAAGATTTCACTTCCGGCACAATCGTCGATGATCTGGTCAACGAAGGGGGTAGGAAAGTTGTCTTTAGGACAAGCTTTGTTAATGTCCCTATAATCAACGCACACGCGGATTGTGCCTTGTTTCTTGTCAATCGGAACAAGATTGGAAACCCATTCAATTAGAGCCACAGGGTAAATAAATCCAGCTTTGAGAAGTTTCTCAACTTCAAGCTTGATAGCGGCTGCTTTATGTGGGTGGACTGGACGAAGTCGTTGCCGGACGGGTTTAGCACCCGGGTATGTCTTAATCGCATGTGCCACGATGTCGGGGTCAATCCCCATAATTTATTCATAGCTCCATGCGAAGACATCACGAAATTCTTGGAAAAGAGACTTGTAGGTGACAACTTCATCATGGGAACACGAAGCTCCGATATGCACATTTTCGACAACTCCAGGTTTTATGGATATGTCGAGGGGGATGGTGGGTGAGATATTACTTAAGTTCCCTTCGTAGAACAAGTTGTGTGTAGACTCGGGAACAGTAGAAATGATGACAATGGTCGACGGGGTCGAGAGTCGTTGGTAACCCTCGATGGTGCATTGTTCCAGGAAGAGGATGGAACGATGATGTCCATCATCCCAAGGGGTATCTTCTACGAACATAATAGACATAATCATCTCATTTGTAGGAAAAATGACGCGGAATGGATCCAGAGATAAATCACCAGAGACAATAACTTGTATTTGGAATGTGTGTTGAGGGGGTAACCTTGGAATGTGATCTTCCAAGTCAAAAATTATTAAATTTGTATCCGTAGGGTCGATTCCACCAATAGCTTTCAACAGTGTCTTCCATTGTATAGGACAACTTTGAAGGACTTGGAGAGCTGACATCACGGATAGTGCTTGGTCCAGATCTTCAACAATACTGTAGTTCTGGGCAGCACGTGCACGGGGATTGAAAGCTTATTTTCGAACAACACCCTTTGGAGGAGGGTGAAGGATTGTATCTAGTCTCAGTCGTTCAAGATGAAGAGGACCGTTGGTAGGTGGAGTCATGGGAGATGGTTGGACCAACGAAGGAGGTATTGCATCAACCTTCTCTTTGGAGAAAGAATAATCTTTAGCTCGAGTGGTAAGTGTGATGTCATTCTGCTTCGAATCACTTGTACACATTAAGACATAGGATGTATTGGAGGGGGAAGGTTGGTCATGAATGACCAATTGGGCTTGTTGTTGAAAAGGGAAGGGTTGTGACAATACAGCCAGAGTGGGGGGTTTCGTGGTCCCTTGAAGGAACTTAGTAACCTCGGCTCGTCATGGACAATCCTTAGTGTAGTGATCATCACCACATATAAGACAAGGGTATCAGGGTTTGCACTTATCCCTATCATCAACAGGTGGTGTTTTGGTTTTCTCAGATTGCGGATTATTTTTATCCTCCTTGTTCTTACCCTTTCCCTTTTTGGATTTATTTTTGTCGGCCGAGGTAGATTGAACAGAATTTACCTCAGAAGTCTTGCCGGTGGGAGGGGTAGGAGACAGAGCATTTTGAATATTAGAATAAATGGATTTGGGGTTGTTGCTAGAGGTTTGGACGAACTGAGGTTGGGCATGGAAAGTGCCAATCACACCATCAGCTACATGAGAAGCAATAGGAGTAGTTGAAGTAGCCGAAGTAGAAGGACGAGGTGTGTCAGGGAGTAAGTTGTAAAGAGTACCTGTTTGTGAATAAACGAGGTCGAGTTATTGAGCATGAATGATTGCATGTTCTTCTGTGACAACTCCACCCATGGCAATGTCATGAGCGATGTCGTTCATGAATGATTTCGTGAACCACTCTGCCAGCAACTGATCGGGAAGTTAGAGTTTGATGAGACGTCGTCTCCGTCGCCACTCATGAATGTGATTAGAGATATGAGTGGCTTTGGTTTGTTTGAAAGAACTCAAAATCTCGGTTCCCGTTTCGTAGCGGATTGGTAACTGGTAGTGGGTGAGGAAAGCCATAGCGAGGGTGTTGAAGTTGGTGAAGAAGCCTCGTGGTAATTCTATATACCACTTCATGGCGGAACCTATGAGGGTTCATTGAAAAAGGCGTAAATGAATAGAGTCATCCATCAAGGAGTTGGATGAGCACCAAAGGTGAAAAGTCATTACATGATTGTTCGGGACCTCTCTCGGTTTACCATCGAATTTAGGGATGTCGGATGGTAGTTTGGCTGGTATGGTGGTCCATTGAGGAGAGTGACGGATCGGATCATTTAAAATCCTCGGCAGATTAGGGAGGTCCAGGGTGGCTAAGAAGGGTAATTGTCTATTCACATGTTGGTACTGGTGACTTTGGGGAGGGAGTCCCGTCGGTAGACCAGTGGGACCATAAGCAGTTTGCATATAATGTGAAGATCCGGGCAGATTTGGTGGTTGGTGTGGAGGCAAGTAATTCATAGGGTTGTACCCTTGAACAGGGGCATGGGGTTGAGCGTTCGAGCCCCAAATAGGATTAGACGTGCCTGGATATGGTTGGCATGTACTAGGGGGTATGACAGAGCTAGTTTGAGGCCATTTCCCCCCAGTCGAGTGAGTATTATGTTGTATAAGATAATTCCAATGATGGGCCAAGGATGGAGGTATGTTTTGTCCATAGGGTGGGGTTGGTGGGGGTTGCTCTCCAATCGGGGGTTGCGTCCCAGTTGGGATTTGTCCTGCAAAAGCGGGTTGGGTTTGGCCTCCTTGGTGAAATTGTCCACCAATAGGAATCTGGTAATTAGGTGTGAAAGAACAGATGGTGCCACTAGGGTCGATGCCTCCGATAGAGGATGGAAGAGGTCCTCTAAAAGGGGGTCAAAGAAGTGTCGGAATAAAACCAAGAACGAGATGGTGCCCAGAAGTAGTGGAAATTCCAGGGGTCGTGGATGAGATTTGTGTAGGAGCGGGAATAGAAGCATTCAACACATGATATTCGGGCGGAAGGGTTGGGGTGAATCTAGGAAAAAGCAGTGTGCCAATGGGGGCTTGGCTAGCCATTGTAATCCTGGTGTGAGGACTCGTAGTATCTGGGACCATTGTGTAATGGACCGTTTGAAGAGGGATAGTCAAGATGTCGTTAGCTAGTGGAGCGTCTGTACTAAGAAAATAATAGGTGGTAGTGAAAGGTACTGTGTCTAGATCAGATGTTTCGGGCAGCTCAGGTGCGACAGTGATATCAACGCCTGCTCCTGAGCCAAAGATATCCCGTCTAAAAATGCCAGTACTCCAAAAAGGATATTGACCCTTAGGTCCTATGAAAGGTCCAGTTGGTGATCCAGAAGACTGAACAACTATATCTCAGGAAGAATTCACTCGAACAATACATCTCTCGGAGTGGGGAGGAATTCTGAAGTCCTCTCGAGAATTGGTAATTCAAAACCGTTCTAAAGAGTTATTTCTTTCCACCGGTGGAGTGACAACGTATTGGACTTCACTCTGTTGAGGAGAGCCCTCCGGTGAGTTGGTAGGCAAGGGTTGAGAACCTTCCGGATCTTTTGGGGGTAGTCCTTGCATTCTACGTGAACGACGTAGAGGGTCAATTGTGATCGAGTTATAATTTTACGGAAGAAATTCTATGGCCAACTTGGGTAAACAAACAGCATGCGCTAATAAAATCTAGGAAGAAAAACCAAGCAAACAAGACCTTCTAATTCGAAAGTGACTAGTTGGTGATGAAATCCAACGTCACCGATGGGACAAGAAGGGGCTGGGCTAGGGTGGAAAAGTTATGTTGACGACCTGCTTAACGGACTTACACCTTGGTGCAAGATCCCACACATAATCGTGACTATACCCTTCAAGGATCCTGAGTGAGTCTGGCCAACTTCGATTCCAGGTACCATGAAGAGTTACCCCTTCACAATCACCTTGTGTAAGACCCTAAGCAGATAGGCTACTAAGGTTACCACCAACAACAATAATGCCTGGGGGAACAGTCGACAATCCGATGCACATGCAAGGGCGGGGTATCTAGCTCGAAATCAACTTGAGAGGCTTCCACTCATCATTGTAGGTATACCTTCAAGTGATCCCCGTAATACGTGCAATCTCTACACTGATATCAACAAAGCAGGGTGAGTAACTCTGTCAATATCAATACGACCTCAGGTTTGACCCTTGTGTGAGAAGGGATTCCCAGGACAAAATGTTGCAAATGAAATTTGACACTCCTTATCACAAGATACTATTGTGTGTTTTGTGCTTTGGAGAGTGTGTCTCACTGCCTATTCCAAAGCTCTATCCTAGCTAATGTTGGTGTAAAAGACCCCTAGAAAAAGTTACTAGTTGAATTTTAAAATTGCGCAATATTATTAAAGGTTGATGTTACTCAAAAGGAGACGGAAATGAAACCGATGTTGTGTGAGACTCTGACCCAACAATGCATAAATAGGAATGAATGATACAAATTTTTGTTCGATGAATCCTATTTACAGGAGGGAAAGAGGAGATTTTTGGAACAATGTGAACTGTGATGTATGATCTTCTCTGAAATGTAATATCAAACAATCATGAACAATGCAAATTCTATATTCGTTCTCTTTCAATACTTGAATGCTAATATTTTTGAATAAAAAAATTTGCTTAAAAAGAAAGAAAATGTCTTTGATTTTTTTATTAGAAACCAAGCAACGAGGATGGAACTAAGAAAAAGTAAGCAACCAACGAAAAAGAAATACACAACAAACACCCAAATCGATCTTTCAATGAAGACAAAAATAACAAACTGACAAGACCAATCTCTTCAAATTCACATGGGTAACAATTTTTCAAGTAATAAGCAATTGAAAAGGACAATTAATCTCAACTTTTAATCTAATCAAAGGCTCCCGACCAAACAAGCACTTGGTTTTCAGAATCGTAGATTATACCCCTGTTAAGAAAAGGTCAAGAGGTAAAAATTGAAAAAAAATGAACAAGAAGAGCTTTCAATTTCCGAAAACTAATCATTCACGAGATTTGAAGTCAAGAAACATTCAATCACTGGCCAGAGAAGTTATTTCCAGACACACCAACCAATCTGGGCATCTGAAGGCACAAAAGACTTGAACCAAAATTTCTACAAGTGAGTTCGCAGTCTGACAGTGGGGTACAGTGCGAGAATTAAGGATTCTCGCAGGCTAGACACAGGTAGGGTGTGAGAAGTTCACACTGAACTGAACACTGGTGTGTGAACCTCATTTATTCTCGCAGGCTATAGAAAGGTGCAGTGCAAGAAGGTCTGTAATCAAGCAAATTTTCGAAAAAAGGTAGAACTTTTGAGGGAACTTCTAGATCCAAGGAGTCTGTGAGGGTCTCCTCAAGACTCAAAGATTGATTGAGAATGAAAAAGGGTAGGTCAAGAGCAAATGGCCAAGAAAAAACCACCAAAATGGGTTGTATCCTCAGTGGAGTCGCCAATTTTTTTATTGAATAAATCAGTAGGTGCGGACACTAACAGATCTCCCTAGATCCACCTGGATCTAGAACAAAACAGGACATGACATGACTCTTTCCCTAAGTTGCAATCATTGAATCTACTACTAAGGAGGAATGAGTGACATACCTTTATATCGCTTCCTTAGGTCTCTGTTGTTCCCGCTTTGCTCCG
>JZKD02S2356000.1:19335-30920 GCA_000966675.3 Picea glauca | reverse complement strand
GTCATAGGAATACTTTTGGAGAAGGATCTGGTGTGAGGAAAGACCTATTTTTGGAAAGGAATATCTAGTTTTGGAGCACGCGCAACAAGTGGTAAGAAAGAAGCATGTAAAAAAAAAGTAAAAACAACATCCAGAAAAAGGAGGAAAAATAGCACGCAAGAGCAAAAGAAACGTGGCACACAGGAAGACAAGCCTAACCAGGATAGGGTTAGCATTTTTTATAAGGATTGAAATGGATATAATCCTATAGAATAGTATAAATAAGAACTTAGTAGGTCTAGAAAAGGGGATGTAAGCTAAGGAAAGGAAAGGATCATATCACTTTGTGGGATTGTCGATTATAATAAGTTTGTAGAAGAGTCAAGTAAGGGATATTTTTGAGGGTTAGGTCACAATATGAGGAGCTTGATGTGATCTAGTCCACCTCACACATGGTTACTACCCTCAATCTTGATTGTATTACCTAGATGTAATGCACGCATTCTAAGATTTTGCAGTAGATTAAATAAAAGGGAAGAGAAGCCAGATCTTTGTGGACGTAGCCCTAGGAGGGGGTGAACCATGATAAAAATTGTTTTTTTTGTGATGTTTATTGAATTTTTACATTCTGTTAATGATTAGATTATGAATGAATGATTAAACTAGATATATCAGTATGCATGCATAAGGCTAAAGATGAATAAATCCTAGAAATACTTAAATAATGAATAATGTTAATGCATAAAGAAGGAAGAACACAACAAAAAATCCCCACTCCTTCCTATACTGCAAACACCTGAGTGTTGCAGTCTCCCATAAAATCTATCTCGGGTGAGACTGTATTGTGCACCCTATGTGCAACATTTCCTTCTGGTTTACCAGGAGGGCCGATAGTTTTTGAAGGTTTTGTTGGAAACCTGTTGAGATCCAAACCTGGATCAACCTAAGAAGAGGTAAGAGGATAAAACAACATGAACTTCCATATTTTACATAGCCTTTTGTCCTAGAGTGTGATGCATCCGATGAAGTGATTGGGGAAGTATTGATGTAGAATCGACATCCGATAGCTTTTGAGAGAAGGAAGCTAATGGATCATGAGAGGCTCTACCTAATGTATGATAAGGAAATGTTGGCCATCATGCATGCATTTCCCAAATTCAAAAATTACTTGGTAGGAGGATGCTTCATGGTTCAGACTAACCATAACAAATAGAGATATTTCTTATAGTAGCAGGACCTGAATGAGAGACAGTAGAAATGAGTGAGAAAGGTACATGCATATGATTTCGACATTGAATATGTTAAAGGGGAGAATAATATAGTTGTTGACACCTTATCCAAGATACATGCATCCTTCTCTGTGACAAAGATCTCAACAGAATGGAATTCCATGCTCCTAGTAGAATACTCCAAGAATACCTTCACTTGTGAGTTGATGGAGGAAAATGTCCAAGATGACAGGTACAAGGTACTAGATTACATCATCCACTATAAATACATGATCTATATTTTTCCTAAGTCCACAGTGAAGGATAACATTTTGAGGGAAACACATGATGCACCACTGGCAGGGAACCAGGGGTATCTGAAAACCTTCAGGCATGTTAAGGAGAGATTCAAATGAAATGGTCTAAAAGGGGATGTACTTCTTCATGTGAGGAAATACATGACTTGGCAACAAAACAAGTCATAGTTCACACATCCTGCAGGACTTCTCCAACCCTTACCGATTCTAGAACAGAAATGGGAAATCATCTCCGTGGACTCCATCACATGATTACCAAAGGTGCAGGGTAGGGACTGTATTTACATGGTGGTGGACAGGTTGACTAAATATGTAGACTTATTTTTTATTCCTATGGAGTAGAGTGCATATCATGTAGAATATATCTTCTTCAAGGAGGTGTTCGAACTCCATGGACTTCTAAGGAACATAGTCAGTGAACATGATAACAAGTTTCTCAATGCATTTTCATAGTAGTTGTTCAGGTTATCTAGGAAAAATTTGACACCTAGTAGTAGTTATCATCCATAGACAGACAGGAAGACCGAGATAATAAACAAATGGATTGAGGGGTACTTGAGGAACTATGTGTTAGGGAATCATTGTGCATGAATAAAATGGTTTCATATAGGGGATCATTGCTACAACTCCACTCATCATATGTCCATTGGGATGATCCCCTTCAGGGAATTGTATGGATATGATGCTCTATATTTTTTTTATTTGGTGTTTGGAGAGAGAAAATATCCCAAGGACAAGCACTGATTACGAGAAAGTTAGGACATCTTAAGAATTCTGAAAGAAAATATGCAGACCGCTTAGAATCAACAGAAAATGTATGCTGACAAACATATGATGTAATAGAACTTTGAGGTTGGAGATATCATCTTTCTTAGATTACATTCATCGCTGAAGAGGAGTGGTGTAGAGAAGCTTAAGACCTATTTTTGCGGGCCCTATAAGGTGATCATGAGAGTTGGTGAAGTAGCATAAGATCTATAGGTATTGTAGGGCAGGAGGATCAACAATACCTTCCATCTATCCTTCCTCAAGAAGGAATTAGGAAAATAGCTCACCACTTAGTTAGATCTTCATCCACTCTATGAAGAAGGAGTGTTGGTTCTATCTACTTAGAGGATAGTTGATGTCAGGGAATGGAGACTTAGGAGTAGGGTCATCTGAGAGTATTTGGTTGTATGAATATTATTTCCCACAAAATATGCTACCTAGGAAGGGGAGAAGATATGACAACACCATGATGTGGAATTGCTTGAGGACAAAATATCTTGGGAAGGGAGGACTATAATGTCCTCTTCTAATTGACCATGATGGGGGAGTGACTCAATATCCTATATGAATCATGTAGGATATAGTCAACAAGGAAAAAGGGAGTCAAGGAGGTGTCACTAGGTTAAAAGATTGACAATCCCTAAAAGTGACATTAAATAAAAGAAACAATTATATTTAAATGGATTTGGAGGAAAAAGAATTGATTTATTCAAAATAGGGGAAATATATAGAAGGTCCAAAAGAAGGATAAATAGAGGATAAACCCTTCCCCTTGTCATTATGATTTTATATCTTATTCAGTGCTCTTGTAGCCAGTGTTTTCTTTGCGATTTTGGGAAAATCCCTTCCACTGAAGGTTTAGTTTCGGTGGTTAAATATCCACCCTATCTAGACAAGAGAGGGACTCATATGGAATCCTAATTTGAGTTCATTGTGGTACTTGCTTTCATTGTGGATAGGTCTTGAGGGAAGATCATATTGTGAAAGGGGGTTTACGACATTTTTCCATAGGATATTGATCGTCATGTCCACAGGTGTTAGAAGCATTTCACAGACCTATAAAAGTAGGAGTCCATGTGTGTTGTGCAAGGGTCGTCCTACAGGGCCCCTCTAGACATACCGCGAGGACCCGTGTGAATTGGGGTTTTGCAGTAGCTCATTGGATTAGTTTTGGGAAGAGATATGAAGAATTTGGAGGACCATCCATAGAGAAAAGGCCACTAGAACAGAGCATAGTATGGTTTGGAGATCCTTGGGATCCATATATTGACATCATTATAGGTTCCATTGTGTTGTTTTTGTAGTAGATTGTGATGTTTCCTAGAAACCATTAGTTTCTTTTCTTAGTAGTATTTTGCATATATTATTACAACCCTTAGTTATACTTGTACTAATTTGGAGTTTCCATCCATAATTAGATGACATGATTATCCTGTCTATTCTATTTGTAATGTATACATGATCTATTTTTAAGCTACTATTTGGCACTTCTAGCAATTGTTCCATAAAATCACACAAAGAAGAATAATAATTTTGGGTAGTACACATATATTCCCCATCTATCCTAGTTGGGAACATTATATATTTAAAAACCTTCATTAAGTCCTAGTTATATCCTATTAAGTATGTAGAGGACCAATGGATCCAATGGAATTACTTTAGGTAAATACATGGGCAAAGTGCACAGGAGTATACCACCTAGTTCAAGAACATGACCATCATGTTGGGTATCTATCCCTAGAACCTAGATGTACTCCTCAAGTATTTGGGGGGTCTACATAGTCATATGACAAAATAATTGATGATTTTTAAGACAGGGGTAGTGGACGAGGCATGTGTACATGCACAATGTATAGAAAACATAGGCCACAAGAAAGGGAAACCAATTGGTTTCAAGCAAAAGGAGCACTATGAAGCTTCCAAGGAGGGAAAGAAGAAGTGGAAAGGGGGAAATGATAATAATATGACATCCAATACACATCAGTTCAAGGATCCTAGCAACCATTTCAATATTTATGGCCACACTAAGGAAAAGTGTTGGAAATTACATATTCCACAGTTAAACTTGAAGAACTGCAAGAAGGAAGAAAAAAAAAAAACTTCTAGCCATAAATTCGAGCAATCAAGTTAAAAGTAGCTCATATGCGAATGAGAAGATATTTTTCACATCAATGTAGAAGTAGGTGAATCAAAATAGGATTCATCACTAGGAAGAGAAGGAGACTACAAAACTCTTCCACATAAAGATTCATACAAGAAAGATTAATATAGATGCCTTTGTTTGACTTTGGTTCATAGGATAATATCATAGCATTGGATCTGGTAGGAAAGATTGGATTGGAGGTTCACGATCATCCTATCCCTTATCCGTTAGTATGGGTAAACAAGGATGCATAGATCAAGGTAACAAAATAGTGTAATATTAAATTTTCTATATGTGTTGGTTTTATTGATGAAGTGGAATTGGATGTAGTACCCCTTGACGTATGTGGAGTAGTGTTTGGAAGCCCCTATATGTATATTAGGGATGTTATCTTCATGTGAATATCCAACCAATATCTCCTCATCAAAGATGAAAAACCCTTCATCATCAATTCACATAAAGGAAAATAAAAAAATTCGCTAGCAAGTGGCAATCAAGCCAAGAAATTTCTCAGTTCTAGAAATAAATATATTTTACTTTTCCTAAGGGAGGATCAATCTTGTGAAGAGTCATTAAAATTAAATAAATCCCTGGAAGGGTGTACCAAGGAGCATAAAAATTAATTGGAGGAGTTTCTAAAGGCATACATGGGAGTTTTCCAATATCCTAAAGGGATACCACCTAAGAGGAAAGTGGAGATCAGGTTGTATAGAAAATATCTTTTGGAATCAAACCAAGTAAAGAAGCAATTGTAGACGTTGTTGGAGAAAAGTGGGATTCGACCAAGTACCCCACCTTTTTGGTCACCTATCATAATTTTTCCCAAGAAGGATTGGTCTTGGATAATGTGTATCGATTACAGGGCATTGAAAAATACTACACTAAAGCATCAATACCCTCTTTCCAGGATCGATGATCTACTGGATCAGTTGTAGCATATCAAGTACTTCAATAATCTAGATTTGAAATCAATATATCAACAAGTACAAGTCAAAGAAGAATATATATAGAATAATACCTTAAAGAAAAGGAAAGGTTAGTATGAGTGATTGGTTGGGTCATTCGGTTTATGCAACACAAAAACTACATTTATGAGACTAGCAAATTATGTTTTACACCCTTGTCTATATTCATTTGGTATTGTCTATTTGGATGATATATTTGTTTATAGTTCTACTTGGGAGAAACACGTATCACATCTTATGCAGGTGTTAGAGACCCATAAGAAGAACCAACTATTGGTCAATCTCAAGAAATGCAAGTTTTCTCAATAGTGTTTGGTCTATCTGGGGTATGTGATCGGTGGAGTCGAGCTCAAGATAAATTCTACAAAGATGGACGCCATCATGAAATGGCTAATTCCTACAAATTTCACATAAGTTAGGATCTTTTTTGGGACATCATTGTATTTGTGTAAGTTCATAGCTTCATTTTCAAAAGTAATACACCACTCCACACAATAAAAACAATTAGTAATAGTTTCCAGTGGGGAAAGAATCATCAAAATTCCTTTGATGAGATGAGAATAAAGATCATTCCAACATTAGTTCTTGCACTACCAAAATTGTAGAAGCCCTTCAAAGTGCATATAAAAGCAAGTGGGTATGCCATGGAAGCATTCCTAATGCAGGGAGGAAGGCTTTGCTACAATTTTGAATTATTTCATGGGGTGGTCCTCAACTACCCTACCTACAACATGGAGATTTATTTCTTGGTACAAGTTGTAAAAAAGTGGAAGCACTATCTACTAGGAAAGGAGACTGTCATCCATACAGATCATCAACCACTCCAATATTTTCAAGCCAATAGTAAGTTACTAGAAACTAGGCAGTACAAAATGATGGGGTTCTTGCAACAATTTCATCTAGTCATCAATTATAAGAAGGGAAGAAAAAACAAGTTGGAAAACATTCTTTCAAGGACACCCACATCCAAGGTGAAAACTTTGGTAACTTTGATGCACATGGAGCCCTTTACCTTTGATGCATAAAAATAGGCATACACAAAAGATGAGGACTTCAAGGAAGTGTTTTAGTAGCTATAGGGAAAAATTCATATAGAAGAAGGAGACAACAAGAATTATTTTTATTTCTAGAATGGTCTACTCTACAAGCTCAACAAACTTTGTGTTCCTAAAGGTGAACGATTGCAGCTTACTAGAGAGGCTCACACCTCCAAGGTTACAAGATAGTTTGGTGTTGGGAAGAGAGTTTCCAATTTACAAAGGTATTTTTATTGGCCTAGAATGAAAGAATATGTAGCACGATATATTAGTGGATGTATATTTTGTTGGACCAACAAGCCTAATAATAGGAAGAAAGGCCTATACCATCCCTAACTTGTACCCACTCAACCTTGGGAAAGTGTTTCCATGGATTTTGTGGGAGTTTTTCCAGCAACCAAGAAGGAACACAACTATTTGTTTGTGATAGTTGACATGTGTTTAGCAAAATGTGCAATTTCATGCCTTGTAAGAAGACCATCAAGGGATAGGAAGAAACAAGCTTGTTATTTGATTATATTTGGATGCACTTTGGGATACCAAGGAGCATCATCTCAGATAGGGACACCATATTTCGAAGGGCCTTCTGGACAACATTGTGGGAGAAGATGGACACTAATCTCAAGAGATGTACAACATTCCATCCACATATAGATGGGAAGACAAATTAGTCAACATGACCTTGGTGCAACTTTTGAGGGGTTAAAATCAGAAGCATCCAAAGACATGGGATGCAAATATGATCTATATACAACAATCCACACTTCTACTGGTAAGTCACCTTTTGAAACTTTCTTTGGAAATTTTTCAACTTTACGCATAGATGTTGTATATGGAAAACAAGGAATGAGGGAGGACCTCAGAAGATATGCATTAAAAGAAGAAAAAAAAGTTGATAAGATTAAGAAAATCCATTTTCAAGTACATGATATGTTGAAGAATTCATGGGAAAAGCACAAGTCTAGACCCGATCATCACAAAATAAAGAGTACATTTAGAGTGGGAGATAGAGTATGGTTACAAGTGAATAAGGAAAGATTACATGGCCATGATAAGAAGATAAAATATCTAGGGTATGGTCCTTTTGTGGTATTGGAAAAGATGGTAGATAACGCCTACATACTCAATCTACCCCCATACATGCACATTTACTCACTCTATGAGCCCTCCACATTGGATCAAGAGGAGGAGAAGGTCCTACCTTCCATAGAATATTTAGCATCAAAATTTCAAGAAAAGTTGGAAAAGGACACAATCTTGTAGAAGCAGTCCATAACTACAAGACAAGGGCAGCATGACCTTTGGTAGGTTGGGTTGAAAGGACAACTTCCAAGCAAATAAAAGTGGTACTCCAAGGAGAAGGTAGAGGAAACATTTCCTCACCTCATTGAGTAAATATTTTGGGGACCAAAGGTCTCCATAAATTGGGAGGTATGATCCAAAATGGATCATTATATTATTTTTCATCTATCTCAATGCTTTATGGGTGAAAAAAATGGAGGAAAACATTTGTAGAGCCATTTTAACAGTTGGTCCAAATTTGGAAATTTAGTTCCAAAAAACTGTCCAAAATCTTCCATATCAATTTTTAGGCATCAAACGACACCATTTTGTGGTCCAAACCTTATTATCAGGATGTCATCTACATTCTAAAAACCGATACCTTTCCAACAATGCAAAAATACCCTCAATCAAATTTTGTATGCAAAAGTTATGCCTCTCGCAAGTAGACCTACCATATTGATTACCATGGTGTGGGTGGATTCTACGTCAACCCCCCATTACTTAAATATATGGGGATAGCCACATTATGTATTTTTTAGAACATTCTAGAAGGTCCAAAACTAATCACTAATTGAGGGTTGAGGAATTCAAAACCCTAACCTTGGATGACTACCAGGCTATGTTAAATACTAGTTTGGTAGGAGGAGAATGGACTACATTCTATGTTATTGTTTTTTGTTTTGGATAGCAGATCATAATGACTAGGAGTGGTAAATTAAAGAGTATAACATATGGGGTTAATGTTATGTAGTAGCCTAACATGTCATAAGTCTTAGGTAACTCTCTAGAGAGTGCCTTCTCCTTTGTACTTGCATTATTTCAATACCATAGAAAAGAGAGTAGAGAAGCCTCACCTTCTTGATAGTTTTGTCCCGTAAGGGTTTCCCTGAGAAAATATTTGTGTTATTTTGTGGATGGTGTGTGATTGTATTTTATTGTTCTTTATTTTCTACATTTTATCTATTTCATGCATAAGTGGAAAATCAATAACTAAAGATTCTGGAATCTAAAGGAATTTAACCTTCATAGTGTACATTTAAGTTTCATTTATCAAATTTGTTGTGACGAACTATTCGAGTGGAATATTCATAACAATTTATAGATCAAATATGTTGAGAGGGATAAAATCCCTCAAGGTGGAAACATTTTTTCAAGTTTCTTCAATCTAAAATATTCACCTTGAAATACTTGATCCCTCTCCTTACATGATGAATCCAGAGTTAAGATGGATCATTGAAATGTTTTAACCATATATGAAGGACTTGATCCCTTTAGTTGCATGATAGATCCAATGTTAAGATGGATTTATGGTGGTTCTTTATATGTGTGTGTGTGTGTGTCAATTCCATGTTGAAAATGGAAGGAATTACATATTTCCCTCTTACTAGGTTGTAGAAAGTGCCTCTTTGCACAATCAACTTATTCATAAACAAGAAACACAAATGGGTACACCAAATTGTGCTTTTCATGGAACTTTCACGAGTAGCTATTTGAAGTCATCATGTAAATAAAATTTATGGTCGTTAATGACTAATGGATTAAATTTTTTCAAGTAAACTAAAATCTTAGAATATGCCAAATACTCTTGTAACATAGTAAGAAAAATGTCTTTAAATTAAAAAACATTCCAACCATTTTAATCTAGAAAATGACTATAAATTAAACCAATCCTAAAACCTATTCTAGAAGATGACTATAAATTAAACCAATTCTAAAACCTATTGTCCACCAACTTCATCAATAAATTTCACCCTCACATCTCATTTCTTTACTCTTTTTTCCTTTATCATTTTTATACTTTTTCCTAATTTTTTTCTTTTCTACCTTTTTTTTTTCTTATATATTCATTCCTTCCTTTTCAATTTATATTTATTTGTTTTAATTTATAACATTTTATTATTTTAATTAATTTTGACCTTATTCTTTATATGTATAATATTATCCATGAATTATTTATTTATTATCATATTTCACCTTGTTCCTAATTTCTTATACTATGTTATATTTAAACTGTTTTTTATTTGAACTTTTAATCTTATAATTTTTATATTTTAAATAAATTAATCAAAATATTTATTAATTATCATAATTCACCTTCTTTTCTTTTAACATTGTTTCAGTCCAATAAAATTTGTTCCATCCCTCTCGTATGCATTATCGTATTGTTAATTTCAATATTTTGTTTTAGACTTTCATCTGTTCTTTTATCATATTTTTTTATATGTTTAAATTTACTTTTGGAACTAAAATTTATTATATTTTTATTAAGTTTTATGTGTTGATAGTTAATTGACAAATGATGAAGTTTTTTTTTTATAGAACACATTAACTTTTGGGTTAAGCGGTTATGAAAAGGAAAATCTATGGACATTGAAAGTTACCAAGATGAAATATTAAAAATTGGAGAACATATTTTCATCCCTCACATACATAATGTAACAACCCCATCATTACGTCTACAAGAGAAATAGTCGTGCAATTTTTTTTTTTTAAACAAGACAACAACAACGATTACAGCTAGACGACGTAGTTGATGATGAACACCACACCCGTAGAATAGGAAACAACATCTAAGACTCCACACACTTACACAAGGGAAACTAGATGACACATGCGTAGGACGAGGAGGAACAACTACCAGGAGGAACAACTACCCGCCCAACACAACATGACACGCCTACAAGCTAAGGGACCATTTACCCCTCACGACACATCGACCTTGACGAACCTGACTAGATCCTTCGAGCGCATGAAGGCATTCCACCCATGCACCCAAGGCAACTTACAATTCTCGACAACACTCACCCAACACGTACCGACTCAGGGCAAGCTCTCATTCGCCGCTATCCAATAGGGTGCGCCCTGATTCCCTCATCAGGAATCATGTCATTCCCAAGTGATGGACACGTCAATAACCTTGGTGAAAACATAAGTTATACGGACCAAGGACTCTAGAAAAATCTGATGCACTAGGAACTGAATACTGACTAGGAGACTATACCTACCCCCACACAAAAGGTTGATGAGACACAAGAGGACGAAGAAAATGGGTGACGCCAGGCCACACAAAGCAAGGTGAACCTTCAGCCAAGGACAAACATAAGAGGTAGAAAGCTGATAGGAACATCCTTCGCTCGTCATTCTCACACAGAAAAGCAAGGTGTTGAGATCCATAGGTCTATTAACACCGAAGCGACGACCATAGATCAGGCTCCTGGACGAATGCTCAGGCGAGGACTAAAGAGATAGGGACGAAAGGCAAAACAACCACAATCTTCACAATCAATACACCACAGGGTGGTCAAGACATGATGGGAATCGAAGGCCATGGGAGTCAATCAATCATCGAGCTATAGGCTATGGAAAAATTCATTCAATAACTAGAACGCTAAGACAATCAATTTACTTACCCAATTAAACATGCAGATCCAAAGAATAAATCCTACTACAATCTACCATGCAAATAATGAAAGTGTACCATTTCTTGATCGCCCGCTCTGAGTTGATGTCCCACGTGCTTCATGCAACTCCTGCTTGCTGACCAATGAGACTTCACCGGTACCTCCCAACCAACACTAGGGGTACTCTTATTCCCCCTTAACCCCACAAGCCACAAAGGGGCCATGCACACAATCAAAAGATTCAGCTAGTTCCCAGCTCACCTCACAAGGCCGAGCTACCACTCCTCACCGAGATGGGTATCCCAACTCCCACAAGCTATGTCAGTCTAGTATAGATTTCTACAGTGTGACGTTATGCATAGAAGAAGAAATCCATCATCCTTCTCCTCCCTCCATTATATAGAGTTTCAAAGTCCTTTACCTTCCAAAATTCCATTTAATTTAATGTTTAATAAATTAATTCCTAAAAATCCTCCTTGTACA
>JZKD02S2355988.1:398831-410447 GCA_000966675.3 Picea glauca | reverse complement strand
TCGGGGATCCCTGGGCGAGGCATCTCTAGGTTTTATTTCCTATGGCTTTTATCTTTTACCAGCTGCTTTTACCCCCTGGGCCTTTAGCCCCTTCTTCCCACAGGATAAAGTGTAAGCCCTCAAATAGGTCATCCTACTGCCCAGACTAGGGGAACGGGATAGATGAATGGGAGATAAGATGTAAAATGATAATATGGTGGGAGTGGATGATGGCTCTTCAAAATCCCCCCTGGTGGCTAACCAAAACCTATGGATACAAGCTTGCTAGGGAATCCCGTTAATCCCCCCAACCATGGTCAAGTGGGTTAGTGTAAGATCCAAGCAGTTGTTAGAAATGTAAGGAACCTGATGCATATATCTGAAAGTTATAATGATCAAACATGACACATACCATGATACCTGGACGAATTACCTCATGGAGCAAGAGTCTTCTCCGATGCAAGTCCAAGCCGATGATGATGGATGTTGCTGCTACTGACAGGACAGGTTTGATGAAGAAGAAGAAGGATGGGCCCTCCAGGGCCATGCTCAGGTCAATCCTGCTCTCGATACTCCATGTCTAGGACCTGTGAGCCTCGAGACATGATCTCCTAGTTATCCCTAGAAATTAGGGATAACACAACCCTCAGGGTGGAGTCCCTAGGGTGATTTACCATTGTCTTAGGGTCTGATTTTCTGCAAATTATGACAAAAAACAACAGCTGATATGTCTTGGACAGCGAATTAATTCTTCCCAAGACGCGGGGGAAAAGATAGTTTTTTCGCTTTGGAGGGGGATCCTGCAAGGTTAGCACAAGAGAAACAGAAAGAGAAAAATACTCATAAGATAGCTAAATGACAATGAATAACAATGAACTACTTAATATATTGCAAGAATTAAATCAAATACTAACAAGAAGAAAGGTTCGACACAAACACAAAACTTCTTTATTATCGGCTTCTCAAAGGGTTGATTGCACCACAATCAACAAGTCCACAACCGGTACAATGATCACCCTTGCTCAAGAGAAAGTACCTAGACCATAGAATGAGAGAGAAGAAAGAAACAAAGAGAGATAGAAAGACTATACAAGAACTACCATAAACCAATGCAGTTCATCCAATATATAGTACTATGGGTGCACATCCCAATAAGAAACCAAGGAGGACACATAGGAGGTGGTAAGAGGAGTGTATGCGCATGAAGGATGAGTAGGAATAGGGAAATACATGTGCATAAGAGGAGTAAAGTGGAAGAACGAGTTAACTCCACGTGAGAAATATGAGAGTCAACACATGGAGGAATAGGATATGAGGAATGGGTAAGAGGGTGCATGGATAATCATGCGCACGAGAGAAGGAAAGTAATGGGACATGCGCATGGGTATAAGAGTGACAGTGGAGTGTAAAAAAGATATAAGTGGGCGCATGAGAGAGGGACGAGTGAGAGGAAATTTAAAGTGAATACGTGGGAGAAATAAAGGGAATGGAAGGCACATTTAATTTAATGCATGCGCTAGAAATTAGGAGAAGGGAATCACATGTGAATAAAAAAGGAAAGTAGGCACATTAATGATAAAACATAGGGAAAAGGGAGGCTCATTTAGGACAATGAGCTAGAAAATAGGGAGAGAAAAAGGTGGAGGCTAGAAAATAGGGAAAATAGAGGCTCATTTAGGACAACGAGCTAGAAAATAGGGAGAGAGAGGAGCTAGGCTAAAAATTAGGGAAAATAGAGGCCCAAAAATTAGGGAAAATGGAGGCTCATTTAGGACAATGAGCTAGAAAATAGGGAGAGACAGAGGAGTTAGGTTAAACATTAAGGAAAATGGAGGCGCATGTGTGAGGATAAAGGGAATTAAATACATGAAAAAGTGAAATAATGATGAGTGAAGTTAAGGATAAGTGATTTAAGATTTAATTAGCCCAATCATGCCCAAATAAACTTGCCACCTCATCCACACATCCCATTTTATTACTTAGTTTCATTTATTTGCTTTTAACCTTGGAAAGTGTGATGTCCCTTTCCCAATGATGACACAACAAAGAGCAACTGAGTAGTCTACCAGTTCCCGTAGACTATAGTCAAGCATAAAGGGGAACAATTTCTCTAATTAATGTCATTTCATCAAAGTCTAACCAAAAGCGTCATTAAAAGGGGAAAAACGACTAAGAGGTAAAGTGAACGTCTAATTAGACTAGAAAGGGGGTTTAAAGTGACTTAAGTGAATAATTAATCATAACTTAAGGAAAAGTCACTTAAGCTATGCATGTCAACAAAGAATTAGATGGAGGAGGGATAAAAGGGATGAGTTCGACCTAAATCCTCATTATTGATGATTATTGAGTTAAGAAACAGGTTCCAGAGGAGAGAAGTCGACCTCCATTGTTTTGTGGGTTTCTGGAGGAAACCACCACCACAGATTGGTTTCAGTGTTGAGAGACACACCCTAGCCATCGGGAGGACCACACAGGTTCTTCATCTATATTCAACAACAGTATACAGATCCAGAGCAGCTAGGGTGCATCTTAACAGGGTGAGGGCGTGAGGGTTTGAGAATCATTTGGAGTTAGCCAGGCCCGAACATGGTACATTCAATAGATTCCTTCTGACCCATTAGAGGAGGAACTAGTGAACTTATTTTGAGATAGTTATTGAGCCATTCCGATGGGGGAATAATCCAGGGCACATTTCCCAGCCGAAAAGTGCACAACACTTGAGGAGACACAGTTGGGGTTCTAGAGGGATCACCGAACCAAATCTAAGAAATCCCTTCCAACCTAGTACAAAGGAGACCATGGCACACACATTGAGCCAGTTAGATCTAAATTTTGACGATGGGATAAACTAGGGTACACTAGTTGAGATTAGGAGGTGCGCAACCCCTTGGGGAGTCCATCCGGGGTTCATAAAGATCAGCTGAGGCCAGATCTTCAAGCCGACAGTCAATGAGAGGTTTCTTGGGACCACGGTGACCCAGTTGAGACAGTTTCCAGGCATATCCGAGGAGTTTAGCCACCAGGGAGAATATTCCAGTCTCTAGTAGTAGTTGTCATGGGTGTTTCCGGGTGCGTGCAACAGATCGAGGTTTGCATGCAGTAGATCTTTAGTCTCATCCGCAAATCTACCTATCTCAATCATTCTGGGTATGTTGTTTAGCATTTTTCTTTGTATTCCAGCTAAGATACCTCTTTTATGATTTAGCTGGGGTTATTTCATTTATTTTCCTGCATGCAATATTGTAATTCCAGTTATTCTGCTTAATAGAAGTTTGTTGAGATGTTTTGTTCTCCAAACCCATTGCATGAATGTTATAAACATATAAACACTACAAAACCGCAATCAGAAACTTTTAAAATGCATCCAAAAACCCCCAGAGTATCAGATCTGCAACCAGATCAACAACGTAGTAGTAAATATCCATATCCAAGGGATTTGGGATATTTTAGTGGTATCAGAGCCTTCTTCCTGCCAGCCTGTGAAGAAGCTCTTATCTCACGATCCCATGATTTCGGGGACAGGTGCAGAATACCCAGAGGGCAGAGGTCACATCGAGGACGAGTACATTCAGTACCATAGCGGTCATAGTAGAGACAGAAGGGACAGAAACATGAGAGACTACATTACCTTCCATATTCATTCAGATACAGAGCTGGAGACAAAGGACAAAGGTAGAGATCATATCAGTTCTAATACAGAGGTCGGATCATGAGGTAAGATGGGTGACAGACATGATATTCCAGAGTGTTGAATTTTCACTATGCTTGGCTCAAGCATGAGGTTTATTTCATTTTAGTCATGTACTTGAACCATAAACAAATGCAGCTACACAATTCACAATTGTTGAAATAACCAATATCCACAAGAAGAAATACCATGCACAAGAACAAAAGAAATATCCTGGGAAAACCCTTCTCAACAAGGGAGAAAAACCCAACAATCCTTTGCTATATTCTTAAGAGAAGATCTTCCAACCATGAAACCCTAATGCACACAAGAGGGTTCTCTACTACCTTGAAACTTGCACCCAACAGAGGTGCACACTTCAGCCCTAGAAATGTACTTGCTGAAATTTCCAAATGTTGAGTGACTTGTGTGTTTCCTCAATGGGGAAATCACCTTTACTTATACTAGACCAGCCAAACCAAAAATGGTGTCTATTGGCACAACAGGGCCGATCTCAATAACTGAGAAAATAATTAATTATTACAATAAACATTAATTATCTTTCACATATGGTGGAGCCGACTTGTACCCTTTACATCACAATTAGGGTTACAGGTAAATCTTACTCTCAGACAATATAGCAAGGGATCTCACACATCCACTAGTGCTCAGCCACTAGGGGCACGTCCACCTGTGCTCAGCCACAGGGACGTCCTACTCAACAGATCTCTATCTCACTGAGTCCACAGGAGAATCATCTGGAGTACCATCTCAAGCCTGACTCAACTGAGTCCACAAGGCAGGAGACCACACGTCATACCAACTTAGTCCAGAGTTTGACGTACACCCATCACATGGGCACCTTCACTCCACACAGGGGTACACATCGTTTCATCTCAATCCAGAGAGGAACGACACATCCAACTCATGGGCATCCTCACCCCACACAGGGGCACACATCGTTTCATCTCAATCCAGAGAAGAACGACACATCCATCTCATGGGCACACCCAAATCATGGGCTCTCTCATAGGTCGACTCACTTAGTCTGTGTCCTGGAGGATGTCTCACGAAGCTGTAATTATCAACACTCCCTCTCAGCTAGGGAGGCATTCTCCACTAGGCCATGACTCTCACGAAAGTAATCGAACTTCGTCTTTGCAAGCAGTTTGGTGAAGATATCTACAATTTGCTCATGTGTAGGAACGTACTGCACGTGTACTGCTTTCCTCTGCACCATGTCTCTGATATAATAATATTTTATCTCAATGTGTTTCGATCTATCGTGAAACACATGATTCTCAGAGAGCTTCACACAGCTTTGGTTATCACAATGAATAATGGTAGGATCCATCTCATGATCAAATAAATCTGTCAAGAGCTTGCGAAGCCACACTGCTTCGCGGACTGCCAAACTCAATGCTATATACTCTTCTTCTACAGTACTCAAGGCCATAGAGCTTTGTTTCCTGTTGCACTAGAAAACCATGGCAGACCCTATGGTAAAACAACAACCAGATGTACTCTTCCGATCCACTGTGCTCCCTTCCCAATGTGCATCGACATATCCTTGCAAACTCAAGTCTACACTGGAGGCATATCTCAGGCCATATCCAACTGTGCCTCGTCGATATCTCAATACACGCTTCGCTGCTATCCAGTGAGTCTGTCTTGGCTGACTCATGAACTGACTAAGGACATTCACTGCATAGCATATATCAGGTTTGGTGTTAACCAGATACATCAATGATCCAATCAACTGTCGATACAAATGTGGATCAATCTCGCCTGAATCAGTAGAAGCATCATTCATTTTCTTCAAATCCATCACCATCGGTGTAGGCATGGATTTGCAGTCTGTCATATCGAACTTCTTCAATATCTCCACTGTATATTTTCCTTGACTCAGGAAAATATCATCAATCCTCTGCCATACTTCTAGTCCCAAGAAGTAGTGCATCATACCCAAATCCTTCATCTCAAATTTAGAAGTCAATGCTCGCTTGCATTCAACAATAAGTCTTTCTAAACTAGTGAGGAATAAGTCATCCACATACAGGACCAAGATTAGGCACTCGTTACCAACAATATGATAATATAGGTCTGGATCAACAACACTCTTGCTGAAGCCCAAACTCATCAACAATCCATCCATATTCTCGTACCTGCACACATGAGTTTTCTCGTCGTGTATCACGAATCCTTCTGGATGCTCAATGTAAACTTCTTCATCAATCTCACTATTGAGAAATGTTGTCTTTACATCCATCTGATGTAGTTTCCAACCCGTGGATGCAGCTAGTGCAATGATAGTATGGATGGAAGTGTATCGGGCTACTGGAGCAAATGTCTCCTCGTAGTCAATTCCCTCCACCTGTGAAAATCCTCTGGCTACAAATCTCGCTTTGTATTTCTCGATACTTCCATCAGCTGCATGCTTGATCTTATAGATCCACTTGGAAGTTACTGCAGACTTCCCTTCTGGTCTCGGAACAATATCCCACACATCATTCTTCAAGATGGACTGATATTCTTCTGCCATGGCATCTTGCCATACCTGTTGACCTGTCGCTTCTCTATGACAAGAAGGCTCAAAATCAATGATGTGGCTAATGGCTGAAAAAGTAGCTCGAAAAATCTCTTTGGTCTCTTACTCTCTCGGGATGTGCCTTGAGGAGCTGCATGGCCCTCTGCGTCTTGCAGAGTTTGTCGAGCCCAGGAAGGTCTTTTATTCCCTACTACAATATCTCTGGGAACATCAACTGGATCAATGGTTGTCTCCCTCTGGACTTCTGAAGGGGAGAAGGTATTGTTTCTTCCTTCTTCTCAAATAGTTTGACTCCCTTTGAAGTCTGAAGGATGAATCATCTTCCTTTTCCTGTGTTGCTAACCTGGAGGCATCTCATGTCTTCTCAGGTCCTCTATTGACTCTACAGTACTTTGCTAGCCTCCCGTACTAGGATAATAACCAATATGACCTCCCATAGGGATAACAATCAAAATGGCCCCCTCTACTGGGATAATAACCAACCAAGAAAATTTAGACTTTTGTACCAGGGATCATGGTCCAAGACAAGAGGGCTCCTAGACCAGGGATAATACCCTTCATTATCAGAATGCAAGCAACTACAGGTTAATCAAATAAGGAAAGTAGTACAAAAACTTACCCTAGTCTACAGTCATGCTCAATCTCGTATTTGTTTTTAGAGGAAGTAATCATCATCTCTCACGTCTTCAACTTTTTGAGGTGGGTCTGGATCCATGTTAGCAGTGGAAGCATATTGTCTTTCTTTCTTTCGGGTAGGATAATTTCTCGCAATGTGTCCATACTTGTCACATCTGAAGCACTGGACCTTTGACATGTCTTTTCTCTGATAACCTGAATTCTTCTCGTCTTTGAATGTTTGTCTGAAGTTTCTTTTATTTCTTCCTCCCTTCATTGTATGAAGTGCAAGAGCATGATTGTCATCATGAGGTGAATCTTCCAATCCCCTAGCTATGAGTCTGATTTCTTCCTGGGTACAGTCTGTCCATAGATGATCAAAAGTAGGTAGATGTTCTCTACCACTGATACTTTGAAGAAATGGTTCCCAATGTTTTGGTAGATTATTGAGAGTGGCCAAAACAAGTTCTCTGTATGATATGATTTCTCCAATGGAACCTAGATGATCTCTGATCTCTGACATCTTCATGAAGAAGGTAGCCACGGTGTCACCTTTTGTCATCTTGATATTTTGAAGCTGGCCCTTCAAAGTAAGATCTCTGAGGGTGTTGTTACTCTCAAACATTTTCTTCAATGCTTCATACATTTCATAAGTTGTCTTCATGTTGGCAATACGAGGCAGGAGATGATCTCTTACCGAGTAGATGATTATCTTCCTTGCCTTGACGTCATCTTCCTTCGTTTCTTCCTTCTCTTCATCAGTAGCTATCTATGGTAAACATTTTTGTATCACCCACGATAAGTCTTCCTCTTCAAGGGTGACCTGAAGTCTTGACTTCCAGAAACTGAAGTTGCTTGATCCATCAAGCCTATCTTCCACCAAGGTTTTGTTCTTCATATTTTCAGATTCTTCACAAACCCTTGCCAACTGGGCTAGAAAACCTAACGGCTAGGCTAGGCTAGCAAACTTAGGTTTTGTTGGGCTTATGACTGCCAACAATAAGCCTTGAAAGTCAAATGAACACTAATGAGCTGAAAAGATCCTTCAATGAGCTGCAGAAACCCTAAATCTGAAATTTCTATAGAAAATTGCGAAACCCTAGGGCTAAAAATCCAAAATTCTCGAAATTGCAATCTGAAGCTTGTTGGAGGTGTGTTGAAGGAGGTTGTACACTCCTATACAATTTTTATCCCCAACGCTGAAGTATAAAGTGCTAAAATAGTCAAACAAGAGAGGGTCGTACGAATTTCTGGAAACCCTAGGAGGTCATACGGTTCTGCAGAAGAGAGAGTACGACTACTTTAATGCTTTTGCAATGGGTTCTTCAAGACCTATGCTTTGAAACCATGTTGAATTTTCACTATTGTTGGCTCAAGCAGGAGGTTTATTTCATTTTAGTCATGTCCTTGAACCATAAGCAAATGCAGCTACACCATTCACAATTGTTGCAATAACCAAGATCACAAGAAGAAATACCATGCACAAGAACACACGAAATATCCTAGGAAAACCCTTCTCAACAAGGGAGAAAAACCCAACAATCCTTTGCTATATTCTTAAGAGAAGATCCTCCAACCGTGAAACCCTAATGCACACAAGAGGGTGCTCTACTACCTTGAAACTTGCACCCAAGAGAGGTGCGCACTTCATCCTTAGAAATGTACTTGCTTAAATTTCCAAATGTTGAGTGACTTGTGTGTTTCCTCAATGGGGAAATCACCTTTACTTATACTAGACCAGACATACCAAAAATGGTGTCTATTGGCACAACAGGGCCAACCTCAATAACTGAGAAAATAATTAATTATTACAATAAACATTAATTAACTTTCACATATGGTGGAGCCGACCTATACCCTTTACATCACAATTAGGGTTACAGGTAAATCTTACTCTCAGACAATATAGCAAGGGATCTCACACATCCATTAGTGCTCAGCCACTAGGGGCACGTCCACCTGTGCTCAACCATAGGGACTTCCTACTCAACAGATCTCTATCTCATTGAGTCCACGGGAGAATCATTTGGAGTACCATCTTAGGCCCGACTCAACTGAGTCCACAAGGCAAGAGACCACACGTCATACCAACTCAGTCCAGAGTCTGACGTACACCCATCACATGGGCACCTTCACCCCACATAGGGGTACACATCGTTTCATCTCAATCCAGAGAGGAACGAAACACCCAACTCATGGGCATCCTCACCCCACACAGGGGCACACATTGTCTCATCTGAGTCCAGAGAGGAACGACACACCCATCTCATGGGCACACCCAACTCATGGGATCTCTCATAGGTTGACTCACTTAGTCTGTGTCCTGGAGGATGTCTCACGAAGTTGTAATCATCAACACAGAGGGCAAGGGGAAAGGCCCAGAGGCTCCTTACGACAATACCCAAGCTATGTTGAATGATCTTTCCAAAGGGCAACGGGATATGATTCACGCCATTACAAAGATGGAAATCAGTACACATCTGATCCAGAACAGTATGGGCACAACGGGTGAAAATATAACAAGTGGAGCAAGTGGTCCCATGGGACATCATGGAGGTGGAGCCAGTGGATCCAGTGGGAACCCAACAGGGTCAAGTGGACACTAGACACCCACTCAAACCTATATCTCTACGAGGAATATTCCCAGACCGCTTTTTCCGCAGTTCCAGGGGGGACAACAGATTGGACATACAGGGCAGGGGTGTTAAATTTTGAGCTTGATTTAAAACTGTAAGTACTTATTTAAATTCTGACTGTACTTTGAATTTAGCTTAACATAATTCATAATCCAGAACAACAATAATCATAAGAATTTACCAGCATGCAAGATTACAACACATGTACCCTGGGAAATCCTATACAGGGAGAAAAACCCCAACAAACAATCTCCTTTTATTGCATTAATAAAGTATGATCACTTACAAAATATCCACCACGAATACTCTGCTCTTAAAAAGCTTGCCAATGACTCTAACCTGACTGTAGACTACTAAGAAACCTTGCTGTTATAAACTCTATTATAGGCCAGCCTTGAAGGTGTACCTCGCTACTTTCTTGGACTGATATGCTGCCCTTTATTTGACTGTTATAGCTACCTGTTATTGGACTTATATAAGCTTTGTTCTTGGACTGTTATATGCATCTTTGAGCTGGACTGATACACACTTGATACATGACTGATATATGTTGTTGTTTATCGTCTGATATTGCGCCTTAGTTGATTTTTATATGCCTCTGTCTAAGGTCTGATATGTGCACCTGTGTTCTAGACTGATATGCACCTTTTCCCTCTCACTCATACACTGTCCTGTGATGAATGGTAAAGAGGGTCGACCTCTGTACTTAAGGAGGAAGAAGGGAGGGCTCAAAATAGATGCTTGAATGCATGCTTGTCATAATTCAGCTTTACACTTGAGTTCGAATTTAGAACTTGACTTTACACTTCAGTTACAACTTGCCCTTGACATGGTAGTGCATGTTATGCCAACTCAACAAGTGACTCGACCTTGACTATGCATGCAAACTCCTCAGCATGCAAATGAAATGCATGCAACTTGACATGCATGCATGCAACTTGTCATGCATGCAACTCGAAATCATGCATGCAACATGCATGCATGCGACATGCAACAAACTTGACAACTTTGACTTTGACCTAGGCATGCAATTTTGACTTTTACAACTCGACTCTTTACATGGGAATTCAAATTTCTTCATGGTGGATGGTGTTACATGTGCCAACACACTAGATCAATACATTTACATCATTTACAATATCACAAAGATTGCTTGTTTCTTGCTCATAGGAATTTTATGTTCAACCTAACTTTTGCTAGATGCCTTGACTTTTTCTCATGGCTCACAAGGCTTGACTAGGCTCACAGACGTTGTATGTTCCCCCGAACTTTTTCACTAGTATTTCTATTCTCACAGAGGTTGTACTTTCCCTCTGACTTTTGCACTAGATTGTCTATGCTCACAGAGGTTGTACGTTCCCCCTGACTTTTTCATTAGACTTACATCTTGACTTTTGTCTTAGACTTACAAGGCTTCTACCTTTGCCTTGTCTTGACTCACAAGATCATATAGCATCTCGTTCGTCCTGACTTTTGGTTTGACTCACAGAGGTTGTACTTTCCCCTACCTTTTGTCAATACCTCACAAGACTGGTTGATTCTCCAAATCTCCCTAGCTAGCCTCAGGGTGGCTCATATGGCCTCTCATTGGAGAATGACTGTCGATGCTGCCAAATTTAACACTCTCTCTCAACGAGGGAGTCATTCTCAGCAACACCAAGCTTGCCTCTCATATGCACAAATTGTCTCAATGGCAATGGCTTGGTCAAGATATCAGCTACTTTCTCTCTCGTGGCTATGTATTGTAGCTTTATAGTTTTTCTCTGGACTAAGTCTCAGATGTAGTGGTACTTCATGTCAATATGTTTTGAGCTGTTGTGAAATATCGGGTTCTCTGTCATTTTTATGCAACTTTGATAATCACAGTGAACCACTGTCGTCTCGAGCTTGTCACCAAACAACCCAAAAACCAATTTTTTGAGCCATATTGCCTCCTTGCTAGCATCACTTGCTGCAATGTACTCAGCCTCTGTTGTACTCTCTGCAATGGATCCCTGTTTCTTTCTTGACCAAGAGATCATAGCGGATCCTACATTGAAGTAGTATCAGAAAGTACTGTTATCCCCGATATCTAGGGATAACTAGGAGATCGTGTCTCGAGGCCCACATGGTCCTAGACATGGAGTACCGAGAGCGGATTGACTTGAGCATGGCCCTGGAGGGCCCATCTT
>JZKD02S2355988.1:310270-333299 GCA_000966675.3 Picea glauca | reverse complement strand
ATTTCATCAAAATCTATACCTTTCTTTTGTGCAAACCCCTTTACAACAAGTCTAGCCTTGTACCATTTTTTTTTCTCGATCTTCTTCCTTCAACCTGAAAACCCATTTATTCTACAGTGTTCTTTTTCATGTAGGAAACTAACCAAGTCCCAATTCTGGTTATTTATCAAGGAGTCCATTTCCTCTTTCATCCCTTTCTCCCACTTCTTTTTAGTTTCTACCTGTATTTTCTCTTCATAACTTTATGGTTCACCAGAATCGATCAACAATAAATAATACAATGAAGGAGAGTATCGTTCAAGGGGTCTACTTAACCTGGTAGATATTCTAACAACACTTGCAGGATTTTGAGGTACCTTCTGCTTCTGTTGTTGTACATTTTTATTTTCTAGTACTTTTGGAATTTCTTTTTCAGTGATCTCATCAAGCACTGTGTATTCTAGTTTTATTTTCCATGTTTCTTTCTGTGCAATTGATCTTTGTACATGACCTTTTCATTGAATATGACATCTCTACTCCTAATGATTTTTCAATTTTAATAATTCCGTAAGAGATAACGAAAATCATTAACACCATATCCAATAAAGGTACACTTCTTGGATTTTTCCTCAAGCTTTGTTCTATTTTCTTTATCAATATGGACAAATTCTTCACAACTGAAAGTCTTCAAAAAAGAATAGTTTACCTTTTTACCTTCCCATGCCTCCTCTGGAATTCCACCATCCAAAGAGCTTGAAGATCCTCTATTTATTAAGTAAACAACAATATCTACAACGTCTTCCTAGAACTATAAGGGAAACCCAACATGCAGTCTCATACTCCTTGCATGCTCCATGATTATCATGTTCATCCTTTCTAACACACCATTTTCTTATGGTGTTCCCATAACTTTTCTCTCTCTTTGAATCCCATGGTATGAACAATAATCATCAAACTACTTGTTGCAATATTCACCTCCATTTTCTAATATGAGACACTTCAACCTTTTTCCCTTCTCATTCTTAACCAAAGCTTTCCATTTATTAAAAGTATCAAAAACATCATATTTTTGTCGAATGCAATAAACCCAAGTTTTTCTAGTTGCATCATCAATAAAAGTAACATAATAACGAGAGCCACCAAGAGATAATACCTGAGCTGGTCCTCATATATCTGTATGCATAAGCTCTAACCTTTCACTTTTCTTTTCTTTTCCGACTTTGAGAAATCCGACTCTCTTATGTTTTCCATAAACACAATGCTCACAAAAATCCAAATCAAATTGTTTATGGCAACAAATTTCTTTTGTGAAGTATCTGCATCCCCTTCTCACTCATGTGTCCAAGCCTATGATGCCACAGTGTTGTATCCACTCCTATAGAATATAAAGAGATAAAAGAGTTAGTATTACCAGTAAATAAATACAATGTACCTACCTTATCTCCTTTTACTATCACCAGTGATCCTTTGGTGACCTTCCATGCCTTATTTGTAAATTTATTTGTACATCCTTCACTTGCCAATTACCTTGTTGAAATCAGATTTTTTCTTAGATCTAGAACATATCTCACCTCTTTCAACAACTATTGGTTTCCATTATTTTGTTTTATTTGTACCTTTCCCATTCCAACAATTTTTCATGGTGCATCATCACCCAAATGCACCTGTCCAAAATTACCTTGAACATAATATTTATAATGTTTCCTATGGGGTGAGGCATGAAATGAAGCCCCTGAATCTACTACTCAAGACTCTGAAATATTTTCTACATAAAGGATCAAAGCATCTTGTAATACATCACCTGTTACATTTTCTTACTGTTTTTTCTCCTGTTGTCCATCTCTTTGTTTCTTTGGAGATTTGTAGTCTTTCTTCATATGTCCTTTCTTCCCACAATTCCAACACTCTATTTTTCCTAGTCTAGATTTGGATCTGCCCTTCCTATAATTCCCACGGTTCCTTGAGCCCTTTCCTCTATCATTTTGTCTTCCACCTTTCTCCACGGTCAACACATTACCTGATGTCTCACTTGTGCTTTTCCATCACATTTCCTCGCTAAGGATAACACCAAAAACATCATCAAAGTTTAGAGTGTTTGAACCAGAGACAAAGTTACTTACATCCATGACCAAGCCATTCCATCTTTTTGGCAATGAGCATAGGATTAGAAGAGCCCTGACCCCATCATCAAAGTACACTTTTACATGACTTAGTTGATTAGTAACTGCATTAAATTCATTTAAATGATCGGCAACATACCCACCTTCTAACATCTTCATACTAAATAATCGCTTCATTAGAAATACCTTATTGATGCTGAGGGTTTTTCATATAGTTTAACCAATGCATCCCTCAATTCCTCCGTTGTCTTTTCTTTTGAAATATTAAAAGACACTGATGCTTCCAAGCTCATCTGTATCATTCCTAGTGTCTTTCTATCAAGAACCTCCCATTATTCATCCTTCATGGTCATCGACTTCTTTTCTATTCCGCCCAATGGTAGGAATAGATCCCTTTGATATAAATAATATTTCATCTGCATATTCCATAACTAGTAGTTTTGGCCGTTTAATTTATCGACCCTAAACTTTCCATATTCCGCCATTTCTCCCACTCGAACCAAGAACCCTCTTTTCCTGCGAGTTACCTTTCACTCTGATACTAGTCGTTAGAAAAACATGATCACAGATCAATAAAATAAAACAAATGAGGAAATAAAACACATAGGATACATAATACAATAGAGACACAGATATACATGGTTCACCCAGTGTAGGATACACCCACCAGAGAAATTTATAGGTTCTTCCTTTATTATTATCCAGTAAAATGAAGGGATACAACCTACAACACACCCACTGTAACTTCCTATTCTTTCTCTCACAGTATCCTCTCTCATAATACAATATTCACACACATACACATCCGAAAAACAATTCCCTCATGAAAAGAGTGTTTCATTCTAGAGAAAAAAACCCTAACATAACTTCTACCATCAAATATACGACCTTATAATGAACGGTCTAGATTGACTACGAAATTAAAATATTTTACAAGGCAATTTTCCCCAAAAATTCTCTTTGGGGGCGTTGCCCCCGAATCCCCTGCCAGGGGGGGATCCATTAATCCCCCTGCCCCCTCAGACCCCCCTGATGAAAAAAGTGGGGGGGGAATCCCTCCAACACCCCCATAAGGAAATGGGATCCAATAATGACTGAAACAAACCTCTGAATCGGGAAGATAATTAGGCTCTATAACCAACAGATTTGACCCTTGATAGGAAGACAATTTATAGGGGATTCAAACTTGGTTGTTTCCCAAATCAAGAATAAATTTTCTACTAAGAATGACTAGAGGTTGAGAATATATAAGAATTCAATTTGGGATACTATATAATTTTTTGATGCTTTTTCAATTGAGGTTATCCCGAGAGAGAAAAAAATTATCGTTGATGCCTTAGATATGTATGTAGCTACTTTACAACCCTGTGAGGAAATGCTTCAAGACCAATGCAAAATGGAAATAATATTAATACCATCTATACCATATAACCTTGAGCATTGGAAAGTATTTAATGATGATTCTCAAATTATTTGTTTCTTACATAGTATGAAATAATTCTCGGGTAGTCAAATCAATATCCTAGTAGAATTCATGAATTTGAAGATTTAAGACTTAACAAATGACACTCTTCCAAAGGGACTAGTTCCTTTAGAAAGGGTGTTTAATAGACATGACATATATAAATTAAATCATGTTGTTGACCAATATAATGAAGCCTTTGAATATAACATTGGTTCATAAAACAATCATAGAATGATCAAGATAGGAAAATGAACCATGTCCGTTGAAAGAGGAAGCATAATAAACCTTATTTGGGAACACAAATACGTTTTTGAATGGATGTATGATGATTTTAATGCTTACAAAGGAGATATTACCCAACATTCCATCCCTCTTAAGGAAGCAACTAAGCCATTTAGACGAAAGTACCAACACATTAACCCTAAGCTAGTGCCCTTGATCCAAAAAGAAATTAAAAAAATGGTTGATGCAAAGATCATAACCCCAATTAGATATTCTTCCTAAATGTATAAATTGATTGTTGTCTAGAAGAAGAGTGGATATATTCGATTATGTGTGGAATTTAGTTAACTTAATCAACTATCTCTTAAATACTATTATGCTCTTCCAAACATGGAACATTTGTGACAAACAATCATTGGTACATGAATGATGTCTATGTTAGATGGATTTTATGGGTATAACCAAGTATTAGTAAAGAAACAAGACCAACTGAAAACCACCTTCACTACCCCATGGCGAGCCTATAGATAAAAGTTAAATTAAATTTTCCTTTAGAGATTTGATAGGAAAAATCATAGTGATATATCAAAATGATATGATAGTTGTTTCTAAAGAAAGGAATGCACTTGTGTCACACCTTAGGAAAATTTTTGAGTGATATAGAAAGTATGATATTTCCCTAAACCCTAAGAAGTCTATTTTCAATATTGATAACGGAAGGTTATTGGGACATGTTTTCAAACATGGTATCTCTATTATTCCAACAAGATTTGAATCCATAAAGAATATTCCTTTCCCAATCAGTAAGAAGTCCTTGCAGTCATTCTTTGGCAAGATTAACTCTATAAGGAGCTTCATTCCAAACTTTGTTGAAAAGGTTAAACCAATGAATGCCTTATTAAAGAAATATGCCTTGTTCAAATGGGATGATATTAGTATGAAGTGTTTTGAATATATTAAGGAACAAATTACTATATTTCTTGTCCTCATTAGCCCCAACTATTCAAGAGACTTTATAATTTTTTCGTTTGCTTCCAAGGACACTATTGTTGGGGTGATTTTGTAAAAGAATAAAGATGATTATAAACAATATATTTACTTCATGAGTAAGACCCTTAGGGATGTTGAACTGAAGTATTGAATCACTAAGAAACAAGATTATTCCCTTGTCAAATCATTGAAGCATTTTAGAAGTTATGTTTGCTATGGTAAAATTGAAGCGTATGTGTCGTATCCCACTGTTAACGATGTCATCTCTCAACAAGATTTCCTTGGAACTAGAGGGAAGTGGGTGTCAAAGATTCAAGAATATGAATTAGAAATTAAACCCACTAAGATTATTGAGGGACAAGGTTTATCTAAGTTGTTGATTGAGAGTAATGAAGAAGCTATAAGAATGGGAGAGAATGACCAAATCAATGTAGTCTTGAGCGAGTTAGAACATGATGAGTGGTATTTTGACATTGCATATTACTTGAAGGATATCTCATGTCCTGATAATTTGGTAGATCATAAGAGAAGAGATTTAATATTAAAGACCATGAATTATTTCTTAACTTAGGATGGTTTAGGATGGAAAAACCCTGATGGAGTAATCCTTATATGTGTAAACAAAGATGAGGCCGATAGTTTGATTAAGGAATTTTACTATGGATATTGTGGTCATCATTTTGTTACTCACACCACCGCACATAAAATTCTAAGAGTTTGTTACTATTGGCCTACATTATTCACTGATACCCGTTGATATGTGAGGGCTTTCCAACCTTGTCAATTATTCTCAGGGAAACAATGATTGCTTTCTTTTCCTTTGAATCCAATCATTGTTGAAGCTCCTTTTCAACAATGGGATTTAGAATTCATTGGTGAATTTAAGGATAACTCTAGCAACGAATATCATTGGGTTTTGACTACTATAGACTATTTCACTAAGTGGGTAGAAGCCATCCCCATGAAAAAGGTAATTGAGGAAGTCATGATGAATTTCCTTGGTGCCCCTGCCAAGATCACCATTGATAATGCAAAGGCCTTTAGATTTTTGGCCCTAGACATTTTTTTTCTTCAAGTATGGAATTGTTCTATCTCACTCATCTAAATACCATCCCCATGGAAATGGATTGACATAATCTAACAACAAGAATATGATGAATATTTTCAAGAAGATTGTAGGCGAGAACAACACGGCTTGGTATAGAAAGATCAAGTATATTTCATTATGGGCAAATCGTAATACAACTAATAGTTCCAAAAGGAAAACCCCATTTGAGCTAGTATATGGATTAGAAGCAAAGTTTCCTTTCAACCTCCAAATTCCTACCCTTCAGTTTGCATAGTAATATGCGATTGATAAAGAGGCGTTATAGGGAAGGATTGATCAGCTTATAGATCTAGATGAATCTAGGAGGAATGCTTTAGATCAAATGGTGAGGATTTAAGACAAGATCAAAGGGACATTTTATCACAAAGAAAGATAGAGGTATTTTGAAGATGGTGACCTTGTACTGATGTAGGAAAAGCGGAGGGAGAATCCAGGTATGCATAAGAAGTTTGATACTCTATGGCTTAGTCCTTACTGAATTAAGAAGAAGTTTGGGATTAACTCCTTCTATTTGATCACGCTTTGGGGAGAGAATCTACCATTACTTGTTAATGGATATCTTTTCAAACCCTATTATGCAGAAAAAACCTGACTTCTTAAGTTTATAATTGAGTAGGTTAGGATAGGCCATGTTGTGTGCTTGCTTTATTGCATTATGTTTTCCTCCTTTTATTGATTTATTATGCATACATGTTAGTTTATCATACCCTAAACTATATATATATATATAGGGTATTTTGAATATGGTGACCTTGTACTGATGTAGGAAAAGCAAAGGAAGAAGCCAGGTATGCATAAGAAGTTTGATACTCTATGGCTTAGTCCTTACTAAATTAAGAAGAAGTTTGGGATTAACTCCTTCTATTTGATCACACTTTGGAAGAGAAGCTACCATTACTTCTTAATGGATATCTTTTCAAACCCTATTATGCAAAAGAAACCTGACTTCTTAAGTTTATAATTGAGTAGGTTAGGATAGGCCATGTTGTGTGCTTGCTTTATTGCATTATGTTTTCCTCGTTTTATTGATTTATTATGCATACATGTTAGTTTAGCATACCACACACACACACACACACACACACACATATATATATATGGTATTTTGAATATGGTGACCTTGTATCGATGTAGGAAAAGAGGAGGAAGAAGACATGTATGCATAAGAAGTTTGATACTCTTTGGCTTAGTCCTTACTGAATTAAGACGAAGTTTGGGATTAACTCCTTCTATTTGATCACACTTTGGGGAGAGAAGCTACCATTACTTGTTAATGGATATCTTTTCAAACCCTATAATGCAGAAGAAACCTGACTTCTTAAGTTTATAATTGAGTAGGTTAGGATAGGTCATGTTGTGTGATTGCTTATTGCATTATGTTTTCCAACTTTTATTGATTTATTATGCATACATGTTAGTTTAGCATATATATTGATGAAAATAAATAAAAATTTATTTATTGAATTGGTTTTATATTTTCAATAAACCAATTTGGATAACATCCCCTTGTCATTGGTAGTTGATGATTTTATGTTAGAATGTAGTAGGATGTTCTTTAGAGTGATGCGGGTTGTAGGTATTAGAGTACCAAAGATGTTGAGGTTCTCATGTGCTCTATGTTGAGTACATGTCCCCATGATGGAGCTAGATGTTACCCCCTCTCATTGATGGGTAACTAGAGGAGATTATGTCTCATGGACCACAATGAAGACACTGATCCCATTGATGATGATGATGATCAATATTATCCATAGACAACAATCCCTCATATGCCTCTCCCCAATGATGATGATGATGATCAATATTCTCCATAGACAACAAACCATAAGATGCCTCTCCACTTATCCAGATCATTTCATTGCACTTGATCAACATTGTTCATCTGATGATGGTGGTCCAACACACATGAAGTACACTAGTCATTGTTTCATATAAATTGTCATATTTAATGCATTAGGCATTTAGGTGAGGATCATGGTTTGAAGTCAGATAATGAATCATAAGATTGGAAGTTATTCCTTTTTCCTTGTTTCAACTTGGTGGCCATCATTTGTGTCCGAGTCCTATGTTATCACTCTTGAGGAATAGGGGTACTACTGGGAGTCTTTGATAGGGGTAACATATCGCTCCCCCCATACTTAAATATTTTCATCTTGGGGACTTATGCAGTGTACTAAACTTCATTAATGGTTGTTACATGTACACCAAAAAGGCTCGTCATTCATTCTCCTATGGGATGAAAGGTTAGAATGTTGAGGTTAATGCAGTTGCTAGAATAAATGATTAAGAAAAAGAAAGCATCACTACTACATATGGTTTTGAATTCCAACGGGGTGTTATGATGTTATGGATAAAATCGACCTTATCATAGTACATTACTCACTAATTCTCAAAATTTTGTTATATTGTTTTCTTGGTGCCCTAACGTTCATCAGACTTATTATGTAGTTCATTAATCATTGGACTTCTGATTCATATTTGATGGTTTGTAATAAAAAAACATTTTTTTCATCCCACTGTATTGGCTAAAAATGTTTGTATTCGGGTAAGACCGTCGATGCTGCAATGATGAAATCACTATCGTGACCCACCATCGCCCCATGGACTACTACTGTGGCATTTCCATGCCAACAAAGCATTCATATCATGGGTTCATTTGGCACCTTGGGCCTTAATTATGCCATCTAGGGGGATAAAAAAGTCTTTCGTGGGATTATTATGCCCGCGTTGTCTTGAGACATCAATCATGCTATCTAGGGGGGTTAAAAATGTATAGAGTGGGATTATTACGACCGCGTTGTCTCGAGATGTCAATTAAATGTGAGTGAACAAGAGGTATGATTGGAAAGTACAAGGATTAATGGATGAACATAGTGTAAATTAAAAGTTTGCATGATGTGGGCAGGCTGGACAGTACCTAACCCAGATTAGTTGTGTCGTAAGATAGGCTATGAGATAATTTCAAGTTAGATGTTAGTTAATGTGACCAGTGAATTCATATGAGTTACCCCTTTGTATAATGAATGGACACTATTCCATGGCATTATAAGTACCACGTTGAGTTGTTAAGTATATATAATTCGAGTTCCCCAAGTATTTTTCAGGACATTGAATCCATTTATGCATTCATAAATGCAAGTTAAACAACATAAAATTGTGATTTCTACCAGATTTAGATCACCAGATTCAGGTGAAAAATGCCAATTAAGAATAGAAATTTTAGACTACGCCACCATGGGGGGAAATTGGGAAGGATTCAGGTGGCCAACTTAGAGGTCACAATACTGCACCTGCATGCGAATGATGCAACCAATAAATAAGAAGCACGCCAAATCAACCTTGATAGTGTAGGAGGCCCCAAGATAGAGAAAGGGGGAGTCTCTAGTAGTAGTGGGAGGAACAAAGGAAAAGGAACACATTTTGAGGGGAGTAATCGATGATGCCAACACTTCCAAGGGAATGAGATAGTACAAGGAGACGAGAGACAAAGTAGTTTTCTAGAAGGAACATGTCCAGATTGATTGGGCCAAATGGGCATTGAGGATGTTTGACCCAAGTATAAGATACCGCGATAGTTTCTTCACAACAAGACCATAACTAATGGTAAACATATAGTTGGTTGTATCTGTTGGAACACATATATTTTTCAATACTTTAGACTTGGATATGTTTCATTCTTGTTTAAATAAGAACAAACACGTGCTTTCATCTCACCGTTGATGAAATCTTTCGTTGAATCCAATGATCTGAAATCCTTAAAAGTTATGGAGTCGCCCACTCGTTAAAAGGTCAAATCACTAAAGGCTACTTTCGAAATGTCGGGTTTCAGGGTTTTGCGATACTAATAGTCCAACATGTAAGAACCCCAAAGTCTCGATATGCGAAATCGTGAAATTATCTTAAGCTTTAAAACTATTTTAATTAAAGGATTAAAAGAAATTAAGGTTAATTAATTTTATCGTGACTTCGCGTCCTGGGATCCTGCCTCGAGCGACCACCAAAATTATCAATATGCGAAATCACGAAACTCATGAAGTTAATCGTGATTATTTAAAAAATTTAAACATAATTAATAAGTAGATTCTAGAGGTAGAGGCCCAAAATCAAACTACCACTCAGTCAATGGACCAATCCAATGTAATTTAGATTCCTCAAAAACAAGAATTACAAATTGGAAAGAGGACATTTTTAGACATGCATTATGAAATGGATATTGATGATAAACTTAGTGGGAAACTAAGTAAAAATATTAAATGTGATGAAGAATTAGACTTAGAGAGGTTCTTAGTTGAGTTTACAGAAGAAGGGAAGGGTATATTGCAAATCAGACAAGGATCAAGTGAAGTTAGTTCGGGCTCAAAGGGACCTACTATCACTATTGTGAATCTCACTTTAGCTCTATTGTCAACAACAAAATATTCATAGACCTCTATAGTTGAAGGAACCTATGATAATAAGTCCTCACTCTTTTCTCGGTATTTGGATATAAAGAGAAAAAATCAAGAGGTGAAAAAGGAAATGTATCCTCGAGCTTGGGGAAAAAAAAAACTCAAACAAAGTTACTATCTGTTGTGGATTACTAGCAAAGTATATTCAATTTGGTTATACTAGAGTCAAAGGTACTTAAGCCACTCAAATGAGAGTAAATATTGGGGTTATCCACCCTATGGATATGATTTAATTGCACCAGAAAACAAGTGATATGTTGTATAGAGGGGTCTTGCAATCCTCTGCCAAAAAAGGAAGATGAAAAATATGGTAATCAAAGTAGGGAAGCAGTTGAAGCAGGAGAGGGTGGCCAATAAATCCAATATAATTTATATTAATGAGTTTAAGAGGAATATTATTTCCATAGGAACAGATCCTAAAATACAAATGTTGTAGGAGACCTAATCAAACAGAAGGATAATGAGATTAATGTCCTTAAGAAAAGCTAAATGTTCTTGATGTCCAACATGTTTAGACCCTAGAGTTTTAGGATATTCATGAGGAAAAGGAGCATCTTTACCAACAATTATTAGAAATTAGAAAGATCATAGAATGCATACAAGCTGAAATTGAAACCTTGAAAGACCAAAAAATTCAGCGATTGTAGGCATCCAAGTCAACTACAGTGCAAACTACTCCATTAGACCCAACATAGGGCTTATCGAAAGTCATGGCTGATTTGAGTGTGAAGGAGATCGAGTTGGACACTGTGACAAACCAACTCAAACAAATGGATGCCAAGGTAGAAAAACTAGAAGATTAGGTGAAGAGCAGAGAATTACATTTGGCACAAATAAATGTTGGTAAAGAGGAAGCTCAGAAGGAAGCAAATAAAATGAAGGAAAGGGTGACAGGGAGACCAACCATGAAAGGATATAAGGATATCATTTAGGATGATATAGCTAACATAATTCTTAAGAATTGGTCTTCTTTTACCTTGGTGGATGAGCTTGATCTAATCACCTTAGTCTTGAAAGACATAAAAATAACAACAAATGAGTTGGAGAATCAGCCTGATTTGGAAGATGATATAATAAAGTTTCTGAACAACAGAACTAAAGAGGAGTTGAAGGATTTGTAAGTCAATGTCATAACTATAATTGTAATGGATGTTAAAAGACTCATTACAAAAAGGATATTGTTGCAAAATGCAGAAAATAAGGGCCATGAGCTTGAGGGAAATCTCTACTTTTAAGAAGATTTTTAGTGATGTCATCAAGCATGGATTACCATATTGATGGAATGAAAATGGGGATTATATCCAATGAACAATTATAAAATGCTATTAGAAGACAAGGGGAATAATGACAACAAGTTTGAAAAGAATTGATGGTACTTTGAAGGGGCAAGATGTAGTATAATTGTTGGCAGGGGATTTTGAGTTGTTGCACAATTTGAAAATGATTTTTCAGGAATTTACCTCCCCATATTTATGAGAAATACAAAAAATTGGATGATGCAGTAAGAAACTTGAATGATAATAAGTATCCAATGGGAAAATATTGGAAAAGAGTGTGTCAATTTGCTAAATTACCATTGGGAAGACAAGGCGAATCGAGTGGCACCCGCCTAGCTCCCCAAGGGAAGATTTTACTGGGTAATTTTTCATGTACATTAATTTTTACAAAGGTAAAAATCTTTCAAGAAGTTGTTTTGTGTATAATTATATCTATAAAAGAGAAACAAGGCGCATTCTTTATGAGTCAATAATTTTGTGAATCAGAGTGTAACTTGTTCTCAGGTTTTCCAGATCAATAGAGCTCACAGAGGAAGAGATAGATTATGAGAAGAGGATAGAGGGCCTATAGAGATTCATTCACCATGGTCGTATTAATATATATTATTGTATTCTACTCCATTGTATTCTCCATGTAAAGTCACACCTATTCTTTAGACATCGTAGATATAATTTGCTCATTAATATAAGCCTTATGCAGGATTGGCATCATATTCATTATGAATGTATGGTGTTTTTCATGTGATTGGAATTGAATTCATAATAATTGACCAATTTATTTCCCTTTTATGTTGTATATGATTGAAAGAATGCAAAAATATGATGATACATTGAATGTATTAAGCATGAAGCTTTCCTAAGTGTTTTATGAAGTTGTAACATGAATACCTTGTATTTTTTATTGTATTGTTCTTTTGAATCCATCCATCCATCTATCCCATTTAAATTCTGGATTTTTGATACATATGGGAATTGTAGGTGTGTTAAGAACTAGGCGTGCATTTTCATCATGCCTTGGTTTCATGCATTTTCAAGCATTTTTTAACCTTTATGCACAGTAGAGGGTTTTTGGTTTGAAAATGCACAACTAAAGGTATGAATAGATGTAAATTGATAAAACACAAACTCCACAAATTTTATCACTCAATTTGGAGGTCATATGAGTCATAGGCATGCATTTTATATAGTAATCTAGTTTTACCCTCCATTTTACAAAAGGTCTTGAATTTGGGTTCTAGGTAGAAGTATTTTTTCATTTGAAAAAGCACTTTGGATGATATAGATATATTTAGAATGTTATTAAATTCACCCCAAAAATTAGATCACTAAATTTTGAGCTATATAGAAGCATGGGTGTGCATTTCCATTATGGCACTTTCTATTGATTTGGTCTCTCAATTTACAAGGTAGATTTTGACTCTTTTACACGACAACCACTTTTATGTTCACAAACAAAAAACTAAATATGTAGACAGGTGTAAAATTATCTAAGACACCCTTAGAAACTTAAATCACTCAAATTGCAGGTGTGGTAAGACTTGGGTGTGCATTTTTCAGCATGCCCTGATTTCATGCATTTTTAAGCATTTTTCCTTTTATACATTTTTTTTGCATTTACAACAGAGTTATGTCTTTAAACAAATTATGCACATATGAATGGTGTTCGTAGGAAGATGAATGAAAATGGATTTTGATCCATTGTATAACATGGATGTTGACACCATAACTTCAACCAAGCTCTATTTAATGATTCTTATTTTTTATCTTTAACATTCATTTTAATATCTCATGCTTCTCATATTATAAGGTATTATTTTAATATGTCATGCTTCTTATATTGTGGCAAGGTGATCGTGGGAAGGTACCGACTTCGGAGTAGGTAAACGACTAACAACATCCATATCCATTTAAAGTGAATTTTATTATTGTTTTTATGATTGAATTAACTTGTTTTCTTGTTGATGTATGTAGTTTTTGATACCTGATGTACTTGAAAATATGGGAAACGATGACAAATTGTTTATATTGAACCCGATTGAGACAATTAAAAAGTTTGTGAGAAAAAAACAGTTAACTTATTGAATTGTGTACGTGTGAGTCAACGAAGGAGAACACACAAAGATGCAGAGTTTTTATGGATTAAATAAAATTATCTATGACAAGTGTCATCTTTTAAAAGGGTTATTTATCACATATGTTCATTTATGAATTTTGTTTTGCTACTTTTATATGATCTGAATAAAAAAAGATTTCTTTTTATAGGATTTATTCATAAAACTTTAACATCCTTCTCCTGAGGATAGTGTTGGTAGTAGCGATGCTCAAACACCATAACGTCCTACCACGAGACACATACCCTCTAGGATCTTTAGCTTTCTTCCTGTGGATGAAAACCCCGTGAATGAGATGACTAAACCTTATGGGGCCCATGACAAACCCTCACAGTGCATGCCATACCAAGCACATGATGGTGGAGATGAGGAAATTGGTGATTCTACAAATTGTTTTCCTAGATCGTCACATGTTACTAGCAAGGGAGCACTGCTAGTTACCTTTTTGGTGGACGAGAACTTTTTTCCAATCAATATAAAAAAAAATCCCAAGTATTTATGAATATCTTAATTATTTCTTATTATCTAACTGAACATATATCTCTATGATTCTTTTAAATTAATGATCATATTGTTCCGCAAGAAATAATATATTTTTTAAGCATATGAATAAAAAGGCCTTAGATATTTTTGGCCCACCATACGCACACGGTCAAATGCTCAAAATGCCAGTTTGAAAAAGGGTCTTATTGACCACTTGGTTGGCATGTTTGGTGATTTATTCAACAAAATTCGAGTCACCTCATTGGCTCGTACATATTTGAAATATGTGAGGGACTAATATAGGTTTCGTTTGCAAACAAAATCTAGGTATAATCATCCTATGATGATTCTCGAGAGTGAGTGGAAGAATCTATTGGACCATGCTTATGTCGCACTATTGACTGACATCGTTGGTAAATTGACGATGACTTAGTTGATGATGGTTTCTTGGAAAATGCCACCTGGTAGCCCAATGCATCGAATTAACGACAACTATATGATTGTCACAATTGCGACAATAATATTCTTTGTAAAATCTCTCCACAATTGCCACATGGTAGTTTTTTTATGTCAGACGTTCGAAAGATGGAGAGGGTCGTCGAGAGTGTGATGAACATATGGAATTCATTTCATTAGAATACATACATGTGTTCGTAGGAACATCATTGGAAAATGTTCCCTTGTTAGAAACCCTAGTTATGAAAACTTTGCAGCCATAGAGGAAAAGGACAAAAAGAAGAAGAAAGACAATGCAAATGAAGTCTTGGTGGAAGACATCGTGGGCCGATGGGAAATGGAGGGATAGGAAGAAGAAGAAATTGAGGACGAAGCCACAGAGTAAACCCAATTCGTGGGTCAAAAGAGGAAAGCACCCAACATGATGGACATTACATTACCCCATCTTCCAAACAATGTAGTCGCAGTAGAATACATGTTGGGGAAGGTACCAAAGTTGAAGTATGCAGACAACGACATAACCGACACATCAAGTTTCCAAACTTCATGTAGGAAGCATATTTGGAGGACAAAGGGGAGGTAGGACCCCTAGGGAAACCTATTCTGGATCCCGCACAGTGGGTTACATGTCTCTATCATTCAAGCATGATGAACCTGTTGGACATACCGAATTTTGGGCATGGTAAAAAAGTGGGACTATGTGTGAAACAATTATTAGCTAGGGTACATGGAGGTATCTTGTGGATGGGTAGGTCAGTCCCCATCGATGTGGATCTTATAGATAATATCATAGGCATGCCTACTAGTGGGGTAAAACCAAAGGACTACTTGGAAAATAAATCCATGGCTAAGGATATTGCAGAGGAAGTGAAAACATAGTTTGGGACAAACAGGGGAACCCTAAGACTAATCATTAAGGAAATTAAAAATCAGGAAACAAAATTTTCTACCAAACTGATGGCCTGAAAACTATTGAGAAAGTGCATAAAGGAAGAATCCCCAACATGAGTGATAAAAATAAATGCATAGTATGTAAAGGGCGTCATATTCAGTTGAGAACCATAACTGTTCAACCAATTTTTGGTAGATTGTAGATATGCTCGGGATAATGGAACGAAATTACATTACTCCTGGTTGATAATTCTGATAACATTGGTGGGCTGGCAAGAGCCCAAGTTTTCATTTTTTTAGAAAGTAAGGGAAAATATTATGCAACACACTATGAAACATTGTGGCAGGCAAAGGACCCCAAGAACCAGCAAGCTAACAACGTGGTATTCTCCATGTTCTTGGAGGATATGCAACAAAAGAAAACCAATATCTAGCGAATCCCAGTGGAAGTGGTCCAATACAATGAAGGCATTGAAAACTTCAAAGCTTCAAGGTATCATTTATAGATCCAGACCACAAGGGACCCAAAGAAGAAGTGGTTGGAAATGAGAAATTCTACATCAAGGGAAGAAGTAGAATGGATTGTAAAATACTGGCCCACGCAATGGAAGGTGTCAGCACCACAAAAGAAAGGTACCAAATCTAAGGATCCAGCAGTGGCAGGAACATCCAAAAAGACAAGCAGTCCAACTCAAAATACTAAGAAGGTTGCACAACGAGGCCAAGCTTCAGGAAGTAGCACATCCAACAAAAATCCTAGAAAGAAAGAAACGGTATCAAGGAAAGAATTCAAAGGAGATGGAGAGAATGATATTTCTCATCTGCAGGAAGTAAAATATGAGGAGACAGTAAAAAGGAAAACAGAGGTGCAAACCTTGACCCTAACTAAGAAGAGAACGGGAGAACAGGAGGCAGAAACCAGGAAAAATATGAAGTATCATAAAAATCCTCCAACGATCACTATCACAGAGGATGATGTCGATTTGGTATCCGACAAAGTACAAGATAGAGTAGAGGATGTAGTATGCTTAACAGAGGAACAAAGGGAGTATATCATGGAAAAACTAGTAGAAGTACATGACATATTGCAGAGACTGCAACTCAACATAACACATCATCCAACAACATAGAAAACAAGAAAAGAACAGGAAACATCAACGCAACAGGAGCAAGAAGAGACTGTGAAGACAAGAGTAGTGAGAAATGATAGATTCACAATCACACAAGACATGTTGGAGATGGATGAACAGAAAACACAAAGACTAGTAAAGGATGTGGAGAATATGGAGTTGGTCCTGGAGAAAATACCCACAAATGTGTTATATGGACTGCAAGCAAGTGTAATGCGGGAAGTGAAATCTAGAGCTAGGGCAGATGCCACCAACCTAGCAATCGATCGTGAGGTGAAGGATATTCTACAAGTAACATGTGAAAAAATCACGTTGGAAAAGGAGGAAGAGAAGCAGAACGCTGACAATTTGGAGAAGAAGCTCACAGAGGTATACAAGAATATACCTGATTGTGCGCAGGAACAAGAAGTCACAACAAAAGTGAAGATACAACCAATTGTGAAGACCATGGAGAGATATAAGCAAGAAATAACGGAGTTAGCAGAGAATTTACTCTGAGCACACCTCCATAATTGTGAGAGAAGAGGGAGCAAGAGGTTACTGCACATGTATAGAGTATAGGGCAGGAGGATAAAGAAGTGGCAGAACTTTATAACAGGATTGCATAGATTTGGACAAGCCTCGAAGAAGATGAAAAGATCCAATAGTTGGAGAAGAGGGAGTAAAAACTAAATGTGGTGGTTTAGGACTTGAATAAAATTTAGAAAACCATGGACATCCCCCTTAGAATTAAGGCAATGCAAGAACTGAAGAACTTGTAGGAAGAAGTAAATACTGTGCAGGAGCATAAACAAGCAAGGTAGGCTCAGTTGGAGCCATTTCAGCAACAAGCAGAAGGTATGATCAACGAGCTCCAAACAAAAAAGGGAAAATGGGAACAAGCGCTCATAGAAAGAAAATAAGTGCTAGCAGAGCACACAACAACACAGAGTTTGGAGACATTAGTAGGGAAGAGCGCAGAGGCCAAAGAGAAAGTGACAGAATTAGCAAAGAATTTTCATGCGCTGGAGGTAGCACTGCAGAGGGTGCACTAAGACTAAGTGGCTCGAGACAAGCCACGTCTTAGTGTTGGGGGCCTGTTGGAGCAGGCATGTTTGGAGAACAACGTAGCAAACGAGGAAGACCATTACACCACATTTTGAGGAAAAGTAATGCGCACGACAATATTTGCGGAAATCCGACACAAATGTGGACAAACCTAGCCTAAGTTAGGGTTAGGGTTTTGGGATGGATTGTGATGGTTTCTATCCCATTTTTGTAATATAAATAAGGGATTTGAGGTAGATTAGAAAAAAAATAAGAGAATTATCTAAGATTTGATTGCTAGAGAGTTAGTGCGACAAGTTTGTTTTGGAGAAATTATTTTGGAGTTTTGGGATTGAAATTCTGTTTTGGGAGTTGTAGAGTTCGAATGAGGTCAAAGTATCTGAGGGTTAGGTCACAAGCTGTGGATCTTGGTGTGATATTGGTTCGCCTCACTACTCACTACTTTGATGTAATGCGTGCAACACTTTTTGATGAATAAGTATAAAGAAGAAGAAGATCTTTGTGGATGTAGCCCCGGGGGGGTGAAACATAGTAAAACCATGTGTGCAATGTGTTTTTATGTGTTATTAATTATGAAGTTATCATTGAATGGTTATATAGATGAATGGATGATTTATTTACAATGCACATTAGATTAAATATAAAAATGAATGAATGAATTTGATTAATACACGAATAGAATGCATGGTTAAGTAGAAGTAATAAGAAGTAAGAAAGAACATCCCCCAATCCCTTCCATGATTGCAAACAGCTGCGTCGTGTCATTCCCCATAAACCATCTCAGGTGAGACTGTGATGTGCACTATGTGCATAGTGTAGCCTTTGGGTTTACCAGAAGGGCCGATGGTGATAAGGGTTTTGTTGGAGAACTAAGGTAGAACCCGGGTCAACCCATAAGTCCAACAAAAGGATTAAGATTGTTTATCCCCTTCCCTTATTTGTCCATCTTAAATTTGTTGAAGAATTTAGGGTCAAGTTAGGGATTGTGATTGTACATACCCCTAACCTTGTCTCTTTTCTTGGTTAAATTTTAGGGTTCATGATTGTATAAATTCTAAGGTTTAACCTATTTCACTTCATTTCCTTGCTAAATACTTTAGAAGAAGTAGGACGACACCTAGGGTTTATTATTGTATAAACCTTAGGGTTTGTTTCCCAAAAAATTAACCTAGGATTATAATGGTATAATCCTAGGGTTTAAAAAATTTCAAGTATTCTCTTGCCTTTAACTGCCATTGAAGGTGTTGCATTGACTCCATATGCCCAAGGATTCAACACAAAAATAGTATTTCTAATTTGGAAGTGATACAAAACCCTAGTTTAACTCTCTCTCTCCCAATGATTTTTTTTAGCTTTAGGATTTTTCATATGTACCTTCATTCACTAGCATTCATAGTCTAACTCTTTGCATTAATTGTTTGGAATCATCTCCAACATAGTCATTGTTGCAATAGTTTCATTTTCAACCATTAGGAATTTCCATATTGCACTCAATTAACATAGTTTCATGCTCTTTATTTCACGCAATCATTGGTGAATGGTTTAAAATTACTTTCATTGTCATTTTGAATATCTTCATTCACTTTCTTGCTAATTTTAGAGCTAGTATATTATTGTTGTTATTAACTTGTTACATGCTTAAACATTTAGTTTGTCTTTGGAAGTTTTTTTTATTTTTCATTTTTCTCTTGATAGCTAGTGTTTCGGGGAATTTAATTCATTTTCTTAGATTAGATTACATATTTAATCATCTTAATAATATATTACACATCCATATATTTAATCATCTTGTCTTACTCACTTTGGCCTTTCCCTTAACTCAACCCTATCTAATCAAGTAACCAATATACAAGGCAATAGACTTTCACTTAGCTTGATATAAAATCCATTGAGGTTTCTAGGGAATCCTTCCTTGTGTTGGATCTCTATCCTTCACTAAAACAAGGGAAGTAATTGCCCATATGATAGTGGAAATTATGTCCATATGTTATACTAGTCAAGTATCTTGTGAAGGCTTTGCACCAATGCTATATTTTGTGATAACAAGGACCCCATGAGAATGCACTCACCATTTCCATTGCTTCTTTCACTGGCACTTACAAATGCCACCATCCTCTCACCTTTCCATTTCTTTGACTTCCACCTACTTCTTTCATTTTATTGAACGTTTATAGTTCCTCCTTACCTTTTCTGTGTTGGGCATGTTCATATCTCTTCTTTTAAACATTTTAAGACTTCTCCACCACTTGATACAATTTCTCCATGTTGTGATGCGCTATCAGAAACATGATATTTTAAGTGAGCCCTTGAGTTCCTCATAGAAAGTTCTCCATATCTAGGTGGTTCTTCCACTACAAAATATGGATGTTTTGATCCAAAAACATTTTCATAACAATGAAAACAACTATTACGATAAGGTTTATCTATGTGTCAACCTTAGATTTCTTATGTATATCGAGGTCTATATGAAGTCGTCTTTGACACTCCTTGAGGAGGTGCATTTTTTGAATAGCTACTAGACCCGTGATTTATGTAAATATATCTATAGGATGAATTCCTTGCAACAATATCACGAGTAGCAAAATCAGGAGTTAATCGAATTGATTGCACTTGATCATCATCATACGATTTATCTCGTCTTCCATAATCCATCATTGAATTATTTCTTGGATTTGTGGGAGTTGGAACATGCATATCTTGTACCCTTTCATATGGTGGTAGGTGCCTACTTTGGAGTATATCTGATACAAGTGGATATGTAATGTGACCCTAGATGGTTCTTTACTCCATGAACTCCAATTTGACCTTCTTGACCAATAAAACAACCACCACGCATAACCATCTGACCATATTCAAAGTGATCCAAATGATCTATTATTCAATTATGGTGAAGGAAGCCCATTGTAGAATCTTCATGCAAAGACAAATTATCATCGATCTCTCACACTCGATTGTAAACACCATACCATGTAATAAATCTAGAGAACATCAACATCCATGTATTTCAGCATTCGACCACTCTCATTGTTAGGAAGAAGAAAGTCATGCAATAAACTAGCAACAACAAAAAACACAAATCATGCACACATCATTGACACATGATTTACCCTGGAAAACCCTTATGGGAAAAACCAACTAAAGATATCTTTGTTCCCTTGATCATATCTTTCCAATTTGTCCAAGTGAAACTTCACCCCTCACCTCTAGGCGCATTACAATGGAGTATCCTAAGTGTTATAGGAAAAATTGCCACACCAATTGCATTTGTGAGATGGCCTAATCCATTCCTTAGCTTGCAGAGCTAAATCCCACTCTCCTTCATCAAAACCATCTAAAAAAAGTAAAAAAAATTGTACACGTTATTCACACATGTGCAAATCACATATATATGTTATTTTCGAGTGTACAAACTGCGTATACCCCCAATTTTGTGAAAAAATAAAATATTTTGTACTTTTGGGTGGGGTTTTCGAGTCTTCCCATTCCTTAATCTCCTTTGGCTCGTACATAACGAAATATAACCATATAAACCTATTTAGGATGGTATATAAGCACTATGGGGGTATGGATGAGGAAATAAAACCTTGGTGCAAGATTATGTTGTCGATTTGTAAGCTCCCCTATTTCCTGAAACTTTGAGTAGCATCCCCTGATCTAGAAACTTGTTTTTCCATCATTCCTTCCTCTCTCCTATATGATCGTTGGGTGTGTTCCTATCCCTTCTGGGTCATTTGAGGAAGAACTACTTTTTTGAGTTGATTCTTGAAGGGTTCATTGGAGGAACTCAGACGGTTGGCTTCGAAGAAATGTCATTGGTTAGAGTCATGTTCTAAATTACCTACTTTTATTTTTCAATAAAAGACTTCTCTTTCCCTCCATATAAGTGTAAGTTTGTTCAATCTATTTATATATGTTAAAAAGAATTTACATATTTGAATTTACACATTATATGCATAACTTGATTTGATAACTACATTGTTGCAAAATATACTTGATCTTCTTTTGCAGGCTGGTACAAGCAACTATTTGGAGAAAATCAAAGGTTGAGAGTGGAGATCTACAACGAACTTTATGATGCAAGGTATGAGGTCTTTCTTTCTCTCTTCCAAGTAGTTATTTCTTTATAATTTTTCATGTGGGAGAGTAAGTTCAATATTTTAGATACGATCATGCTCTATTGTGACATAGACCCAAGGTCATAGGGTTTAGAATCCCATAACATAGGGCCAATGTCAATTTAGGAAAACTTCAACCATGTCCAAAATTCAAAGAGGACTGACGCCAGATGAGTTAGTGTCACTTCAGGAAAAACTCTCAAATACACTCAATCCACTACACTCAGTTAAGCCTCAAAGGAGTTAATATCTCCTCGACTATCCTTTGTGTGACCTCGTGTTTGACTCCTGTGTGAGAGGAGCTTCCTCCTATACTTATGTGAAATTGGGTTTTTCACTCCCTAGCTTAAACTCCTAAGTTTGTTTTTGGCCTTGGAGAAATTAACTCTCCAACCTAAACCAAGGCCCTATCCCTAAACTTGTTTATGAACCCTAGACACAAAGTCTAGTAAATTTTAAGTTTAGCGTTCATTTTAGTGGTTGTTTTCTTACTCAAAGGGTACATAAGTGAAAATGATGTTGTTCGAGACTCTTGCAAAAAATGAAACTTATAAGAACACTGACAAAGAAAACTTTACACTAATTCTTCAATGAAAAAGAGTTTCAAAAAAGAAAAAATGCATGAACAATCCTTCAAACCTTGAAATGCAAATTTTTCCTTTCCTAATGAAAAATGCACCAAAGACTTGTGTGATAGTAAGCTATTTCTTTTCTAGAAAATTTTAGAGGCAAGGGAACAAGAGAAGAAAAAACAACAACCAAGTTATTTTATCTGTTCTATTACTAAAAAGAAATGAAACTCAATTAGGATGCAATTTTTCTTTTATTTTTATGAACAAAGGGAAGAAGGAAAACGGTATAAAAATACTAGAAGGAAACAAACAACTAGAAGAAATTCTTAGCCCCTCAAGACTGACCTTTCAACCCACCTAAAAAACCTTATGAGCAAAATACTAACCAAATAAAAAGAAAAAACTTTCTAGCATGATTTTCAAGTTTTCAAAGACTTAATACAACATTCAAAGACAAAAGCAACCAAAAAAGGTTTATAAGATACTGAACAACTAACCTAGATCTTCCCAAAACTCAGAAATGGCCCCAAAACTAACTTTCTAAAAACAATATGCGACTGTAAACACAATGAATAACATATATACTGTTGGATTACTGAGAGGGGGTGTGAATCA